>JAHZNG010002979.1:0-10654 GCA_027744375.1 Orchesellides sinensis
GGCAGCTTAGCCGGTCCCGGTCCAAAGTAAATAAAGTCAGTCATGATGTCTGGGAAATTGCCCAAAAATTTGGAAGTTGGAAACTGAAAATAATCCTGTGAAAATGTTTTCTTCTTTTGCTGCTCCTCAAACTTTGCAGTTGTTCCTTTACTTGTTGTCCCACTTCTACTTGCCGCAACTTGAATTACGTGAAGATCAGAAGGCTGTGTGGCTGCTACGTTGCACCTTAGTAGGTTGCTGGAAGTGCTGGAAGACTGTGTTACTAGGGTATGAGGAGGAGTGGTTCTCGTGTTTTTACATAGCACAGATTCCAGTATTTTATCGACTAGGCTCTCAGCAAAAACTGGAAGACTCTTGGTATTCACTTCCATGTTTTTTGCGTATAGAATATGTAACTTCTTATCCCACTCCAGCGGCTTTAATGCAATACGTGCATTACTGCAATGTATAAGAATTGGATTTTTAGTTACAACTATAATACGACGAGGCCTTCATTGGAATTTATACTTCAGGTAAAGCTTGTAATCTACATATACGGATAAAATATAAATGAATCAGTTGAAATGGTATGGCATGCTGAAGAAGCTGGCTCCGGAATCCAAAATGTATACAATATTATGTTGCTTCAGGCGAGAGAGAATACACATGGAAAAATTTCTAATATCATGTTAAATCAACAAAGCAATGCTGCGTTGTAGCACAATCCGTTTGTTTTTCAGAATTGTTCCGAGTCTTGAAAGTCGTCGTATGATCAAATAAAGGTTTCTTTCCAATTTCCAACTACTGCAATATAAGCAAGAAGTTTGTAGGATATGTAATTAAAATCCAAACCAAAGCTTCAACTACGCTCTGATATACAACAGTCAGTAGTAAAAAAACAAGTCAAACTATATAAGACTCAAAAATATGTTTTACTTACACAAAGTTAATATCAGCTCATGGAGTTAATATTTATTTGTTTGTCCAGAAAGGCTTAGTATCTTTGAATCCATGAACAAATGTACGATATCCATGCTCATGAAGGCAATTATGCAGTAAAAGCTGTCATTAATGCCAAGCAGCGTGCAGGAGATCATGATGAGGTGGGGACAAAACCGGTTTGCACAAGCTTATCCATAATAAATACTCTAACTGGCTAAACTATGAAAATTTTAATATTACCTTATCCTTATCGCATTAATTTGTTCATTAAAACTGCCTGGAAATGGTCACATCGTCGTGTATTTATAAAAGGCTTTACGTGCTACGGGATTAGAAAACCTTCTGCTCTGACATAAGCGATTTTGATTATCTTAAATTCACTGGAGAAAATAATTTTTGCAAAACACTTCATATACTACATGAAGTTACGTTACATTTACAAATTACGAGCAGCATAATCCCGTATATTGATAACCTACGCACTTGACACTTGAAAATTCTCTTTGGTGCTGGAGGTGTGTCCACATACTTTGCAATTTTATCATTAGTTATTTGTCAAGCACTACTACAAAGACTCGTACACTTACATGATCATGGGATTACAGCTATGAGAACGTGTTTCAGTATTAATTATGTCATACTTTCATGTTTTATGTATACATCACTTAAGTTCGACCTTAGATGTCAAATATTGAAGCAAATACTCTGCCCACACTTGGTATGAAAATAGTTACTTGAAATTATTTACTGAGTTGGGAAATTAACGACAAAAAGTTGAAATTCTGAACTTTTGAACACTGCAAATTTCTTCACTAATAACGTCAAGTTCTTCGAAACGTAGTGGAATATAGAAAAATGTAGATTGATTAATTTTTTCTTTAGTAAATAGACAACTGGACTTGACAAGAAACGGCACAATACTGAACAAATGTTGGAATAAATAACTTAGATAACAATCCAACCGCCAATCTTAAGGGCGCATAACAATGAATAAACAAAAACGGACGGGTTTAGTTAGACTATGCTACGCTACCATATCTTTGAGGATGATAATATTGGTAATATTTGTATAATATATATTGTATAAATTGATTTAAACACACCTTGAAAAAAGTGTTCCGCAGTAGTACTGGTTATGGTTAGGTTACAGCCTTTTGCGCTTAAATACTACAACCTAAATTCTCTTTTCTTCTATATTAGACGAAAACGGCTTTCGTATTTATTTATGTATGAGCACGGCTAATAAATAAGCAATGCCGTGTCTTCATGGACAAAGACATTCTGTCAGCCATGCCATAAGAACGAACAAGTGCCAAGAAAAATGCTTTGTTGCTATCTAGTCAGCCAGACGAATGAGCCAGGTAAGCTCATTATTATTAAAAATCGTTTACCTAAGCAAATGTCAAATAGGTGTTTGTTTTTTGCAGGTGAACGGAAAAAATGTCGAAATTAGCTTTTTAAATATGTTCTATTCGCTTCATACATATAAAACAATATGTTTAGTATGCTAAAAGAAGTGCTGAATAATGAGAAAGGAGAACATATTATTTAACAAAACAAATTAGGCATGTATATAATGGTAGTCGGTAGTGGCGCAATTATGTAATTAAACATTAGCTTGAAACGATACTAGGCATAAGCGCTCCAACGATGATGCAAATGTAAATTAGTCACTTCTTGTTAAAATAACAGTTACTGCGACACTTTTTTCAAACCTAAAACCATTCTAATATCCGTGCTTGCAGAGTAGCTTACGTTTTTCTAGTTTATAATTGCAATTGCAATGAGCATTAGTATTCCCCAATTTTTGAAAGGAACATGATTTTTTAATTAATGCATAACACGAATCCATTATTAAAAAACTGCTTTGCCCTTCCCTCCCTGTCAAGAACTCGCTGTCAAAAATGCGTCATATAACAGACCAAATTAACAAATACCGAATCATAAAATGAAGTGTTTCGGTTGATGCATGTTTTACGCATGCAGGATGGACTAGGACTAAATGAACAGAACAGATGAAAAAAATAGATTTTGAAGTCACTTGTGCTAAATATTAAAGAACCCCTTTTCCCCAGTGTAGTCACAAATTGTGCGTATAATTTTAAGGAGTAAGGTAGAACAGCTATATCGTCTACAGCTATTTTGTCTGTATTTAAATAACCTAAAATGCAGAGGTCTATAGAAGTCTATAGAAGAACTAAACAAATCGAATCGAACTTTCGCCTATTCAAATTGGTTAGAAAACACTATCCAAAATGATTGATACTAAATGATGTTGGCCAAGCAATACATTTTTGTGTGAAGAATTTAGCTGGTATTACATTAATGTTAAAATTACATAAATTTTAATTGAGCTTTTTACTGTATACCAGCAGTACCAGGCCTTACAAACTCTCTTTTTGGTTTTTAAGGGATTTAGTGTATTGTAGTTTTTATTGTTTCCACCTCTATTACATGAGATTCTGCAACAGTAATTAAGTAGGTAAATATAATTTTTAGAGGTTTAATTCACATGTAACAAGCAAATAAAAAATTTCAAACACCTTTTAACACAGATATGGTAGACAAAGGGAAAAGCAAATTTTCATTTCGGTTTCCGAGCAATGCTTCATGCAGCGATTTGCCGAAATCAAAAAGTGTATGAATTCTTCTTATTGTTACAACGTTCTATTTAGTCATTGCCTTCCTGAAACATAGTCAGTTAAAGGTGAACGATGAATTAGTAATTTATGAAAAATTTGTAGACGTAGTCCCTGAAACTATGAAAAACATAAGTAATAAACCCATATCCATCTTTAACTGGAGAAATGTTCCTGTTGAGAAGCTTAAGTTCCAAGCTGGGCTGACCAAAAATATTAGTACGTTAGACTTTTGGAATTAACTGAAACCAACAATCAAGTGCCAGCCAAGGTACTTCGAGCTGGAAGAGCTGGGGATGGGGGAAAGAGGATGTGCGGTCTCGAAGAAATTGGAAAATTACCACTGTTGGATGCAGATAACAAAACCTGTGCTCTCTTCTCTTTCGGTGTCCACCACGAGTTGTCATTTGAAGCTCAGGTATTAGCTAGCACCTTTTGCCAAGTTTATGCGCATGACCCTGCAGACACCAAAATTGGCTCACGAATCTTCCCAAACAATCCAAGAGCTCATTTTAAACAAACAAGATTACAATTCGAGGATAACAAAGATGGAAAAACGTTGAAGACTTAATGGAAGACAACGGTTACAAATGGGTGGAAATTTTGAAAGCCGATATTGAAGGCGCAGAAATTCCTAGTTTGACACGAGTCTTAGATGATTTTGAGTACCTTCCTATTGGCCAGTTACTTGTCGAGTTTCATACAGATCTCTTAACTAGGCCAAAAATAGTTCAAATTTTGGAAGGCTTAGAGAGCAAAGGTCTACGCATGTTTAATCCAGAGAAAAATCCATTTTGCAAAGCATGCTCGGAATTCTCGTTTCTTAATGCTGATGTTTATAGAAATTATCTGACGGGATGGGAAAGAGAATAATTATTTCTGAGGTTGTAAACTACCATAAAAAAACTCAATTTGAACTTTTCTAAATGAAAGGTGTTCCGTGTAGCTTTAACAGAATCCTCTATACAATTTAATGTAGCACATGGCATGGCTTTGACATGTTTGAAAAGACCTTGCATGTATTGGATTGTCTTTAAATTGTATATACGCCAAAAGGAACTTGAGATCTCAACATGCCAAAAGAAAGTGAATTTAACGATTTGCAGAAGAACTTTATCAATCATTATCTAAATGCATATAGTTTCATCCCGATATAAAAAATGGTAAAGGGATATTTATACGAACACAAATACGAAGGTATATATAGTGTCAAGAATATGACTGATTTACGCAAAAAGATAGTTTGGATACTCAATAGAGTTTTAAAATACCTCAAAGCATGCGTTGAGATTACGTATGTACCCATTTTCAATACTTTGTCTGGGCTCGATCGATGTACCCATTCAGTTTTAAACCTTTTTGCAAATAGTTTCTTCTTTAAAAATTGTATTAATGATAATAATTTATTGCCTTAAATCATGCTAATTTTATATTCTTCAAAATCCTTGCTATTATCCCTCATATTTTTTAGTTTTAACAGAGCGGAAACGGCTTTTTGGCAGTATAATATGTACTTAAAATTATCAAACTAGATACAACTTGCTATAAACCGTATCACATGAGTATCAGACATTCTTTCGTTGCTTTGAGAAAGGCTGACTCACAAAAGTAAGAAACCCATAGGTACCTACTTAGTCCCGTAGTCTCTTCTCTTTACCTCATACTCAAGTAAGTAGAATTTAATTAGAAGGTGAAGGTGAAACAGTAAAACAGGCACCTTTTATTCTAAAACCCTCAGATAGCGTGTCTGTGCATTCTATGGTATTATATGTAACTAAATACATACGGTAAGCACACATTAAGCATCCCTTTAATGCAAATAAGTATATATATCCGAAATGCAAACAAAGACGAAAAAATCTTCACATGCAAAAAATCAAAATCCACATAACTTAATAAAGGAGGTACATGCTATGAAGGCAAACGTCTGAAAATCTTTTTGGATTGAGACATTCATCCTGAGTTTGTATTTAAAAATATTCAACTACCTTGCATATCTAGCGGAAAGATAGCAAAAGCATTATTTATTTATGACTATGCAAGTAAAATGCACCAACTTTCCATTTATTTTTTGGCAACTGTTATGCATTTAATACAATATACATAAGTAAAGTGGAAGTTGTAAGAGCAATCAATGCAATTTGTTTATGATTTCTGATATGGGGTTTATTCCTTGTGGATAAAAAATTTCGAACCACACAAACTCAAACATTACTGCTACAGACATTAGACATATGTACCGCTGAGGAAAGTTATAAAGATATTTGTACTTAGGAGTACGAAAGGTAATCTGGGAATACTCTTTCCAAGATGGAGATCGGCAGCGAACAGATCTCCAGCTGAAACTCCATCAATAATGTCACTATAAATTCGTCAAGTTATTCCCAAAAGTTCCTAAAGATATTTTCATTTGATCTCCTCCTTCATCCCAACGTCTTGTCATCATGGGATTTTCAGAAGAGTCGTCATCAAAAGCCCCTTTTCTAGTATCTAGTGATTACCTAGAAGGTCCTATTATTGATTCGCCAGACTCATTTTCATATGAAGTTCCTAACAATGAAACACCTTTCTCACAAGAGTATTTGACAGCCACCAACAGAATACTAAATCCAGCTTCCTTTTCCCAAAAGTTTGGTCCTCTTGAATATGTCGTTTTTGCGTCTGTGTTGGTGTTTAGTGCTGCCATTGGCATATTCTATGGATTTTTTGGGAAAGGTCAGAACTCAACGGATGAGTACCTTATGGGAGGGAGGAGAATGTCTTCTCTTCCTGTCGCCCTGTCATTGTTATGCAGGTAAGGAAGATGATGATGCTCAGCTTTCAATTTGGCAAATGATGGTGTCATGCCTTTGACAGCTAAGTAAGTTTTTTTTCTGTCTTTTAGCTTTGTGTCAGCTATAACGGTTTTGGGCAATCCAGTAGAAATTTATTATTATGGAAGCACGTATGGACTCATTTTGGTGTCTTTTATACCGATGTCACTCAGTTTAGCTTATTGTTATGTTCCTGTTTATCATAATCTCCAGTTAACGTCGGCATATGAGGTAAGGTTATATTTCACTGATAGTTTAATGCAATTACTTCTGGCATCAATGAAAACTGCAGATTTACAATGTAAATTCTTTACAGTATTTGGAACTTCGATTCAGCCGCTATGTCCGTGTGTCTGCTTCTTTGTTAGGCATTATTCAATACGTAAGTTTCATTTGCGTATTTGTCGTTTAAACAATCTCATAGCTTTAAGTAAAACGAAAAAATAAACAGGATAAACTTGATTCTCTAGGTATTCTATATGTCAGTAGTTGTATATGGTCCTGCACTTGCTCTAAGTCAAGGTTAGATTTCAAATTGAATTCAATATAAAATTTCCTACTTTCTGTACCTAATTAATCCATTAACGTTTTACTTTTAGTGACAGGCATTCCAACACGCTTGACTTCATCTGTGATTTTCTCCGTCTGTATATTCTACTCAACATTGGTAAGTATGATCATGCTCATGATCATGACTTGAAGCAACCATATTATATTTATACCTAGTTTTCTTTGATTGCTTCGAATGATTTGATAATTGTGAAGGTGGTTTGATATGATTTATTGCACAGGGGGGCTTAAAAGCAGTTGTTTGGACGGATACTCTTCAAGCAGTAATATTACTTGGATCCTTGACAGCTATAGTCACAAAAGGAATTTTGGATACTGGAGGCCTTGAAGTAGTCTGGGAAATTGCAACTGAGGGAGATCGTACACAATTTTTCAAGTAGAATCTTAAATTACAATTTTAAAGTCATATTCATAAATTCAAAGTGTAGTTTCACTTTTAAATAAGTCATTTTGTGCTAGCTTTGACATTGACCCCAGAACCCGTCACACGGTATGGTCTTCCATTATCGGAGGTTACTTTATGTGGCTGGCGAATTTCGCAGCAACTCATTCACAAGTTCAAAGGTACCTGTCCATACCAACGCTTGCGAAAATCAGACGGTATGAAATTACTATCTTATTACCTATCCATATTATTTAAAGGTGTAGAAAAGGGAAATCATTTAAAATGTAATCAATGCAGGGCTCTTCTGTTAAACTTCATTGGTTTGAATATCATCTTCGGGCTTTGTTACATGGCTGGCCTTGCCTTGTATGCAAGATATTACACATGTGATCCTGTGCAAACTGGTGTAAGTTTCAAACAAAGTTATATAGTCTCAGGTTTCAAATGCCCAATAACTTGTACTATATAGTTTTTTATAAACAATGGTAAAAACTAAAGAAAACTTTATTGTCAAAATTATCTAGGCCGTACAAAGGTCTGACCAACTTTTACCACTTTTTGTAATGGAGACTCTTGGTAATTATCCTGGTTTTCCTGGACTATTCGTCGCTGGGATAACGTGTGCCAGTTTAAGGTGAGTGATAATTTGAGCGTTGTCGTTATATGTAGAGCTATAAACTACCTGGTTGGACAAATATGAATATTGCTTTCTTATCTTGTAGTTCAGTCTCAAGCGGATTAAATTCTTTAGCTGCTATATTAACTTATGACTATGTTAAGCAATGGTTTCCCAATTTGACTGATGTAACCTTGCTTCGTCTATCCAAAGCGTTTTGTATCATATTCGGAGGACTTAGCTTTGGCTTTGTTTTTGTCGCTGAACATCTTGGAAACATTTTACCTGTATGTATAAACTTGACATTATCTGTTTGACTAAAATTGAGATAGTCAAATTGAGGTATATATATATCACTGAACTTTCTATCAGGTTACATTTTCGATTGCCGGAGGAGTCATTGGGCCAATTCTTGGTGTTTTCACGTTGGGCATGTTTTTCCCATGGGCGAATTCCAAGGTCTGTTCCAATCCATCAGCTCAAACATGACAGACATGATATATCACAATCACATATATGTACGCCTACACACCTTGAGCAACATTTGTAATTTGTGGGTTTTATTAATCATACTCTATTCTTAAAAATATATAGGGAGCCCTTATGGGCCTATTGTCCTCTGTAAGCCTAATGGTAGCCCTGATAATCACCAAACAACTCGTCACTATCAATCATCGCCCCCTACCCGTTGAACAGAAGCTGCCCGGATTATCCATAGATGGTTGCAAAGAATTTGACTACTACCACCACAACTCCTCCTTTCATTTCAACACTTCCGATGATTTACCCAGACCTACAACTAAAGAATATTTTCCTTTGTTCCCGTCGTCTGAACCGAATGGTGAAGAATTCAAAAGCATACTAACAACATCAGAATGGATTCTAATTTTCTTTATGGACATTTCATACATGTGGTATCCCGCACTGGGCTGCACACTATCAATAGCTTTGGGTCTTATATTCAGCTTCCTCCTCAAACGGTTCGACAAATCTAGAGGCGTCAATCCAGACTATTTAAGTCCTCCAGCTTTACGACTACTGATGAAATTGTTCCCAAACTATATTTTGAGCTTAATTGAAGTTGATGGATATCCTATGTTAACTTCTGGGGGATGCTCGTTTACAATGAGTGTAAGGCCTACATAATCATTTTTTCTTTCTTGTTTATTTTTATAGCTTATATTATGTACATTTGTTTTCATCCATATCTGCCAATCATTTCCATTTTAGTCAATGTTATTACCATTTCTTGTCTTAGTTGAATTAATTTTTAAATGAATACACATATATTGCCAATGTTCCTATTATACAAATTATAATGCGTAACCCTTACTTTTTTCGTTCGTATTCGTTTAGGTTAGAAGTGACTTCAGTTTCAACAAAGAGTCCATGTGTGACATGAAGTTAAAGAGGCTATCAGTATTCTAATAAAACGTTTGCCAAAATTTATTTAATTGTGAACAGTTTATAAAACTATATATTTATTTCTTGTGAATAAAAAAATTCCTCCAATTATTCATCGCTAAGATTATGATTATGATTACCATTTTGCATACAACAAAGTCCTTAGGCGTCTGTGTCCGTCTTGCATGCTATACTAAATTCTAGGCAGCGAGAGACTGGGGCAACGTGAACACGCACCAATTTTAATTTGGTATTGGTCTAAATATGAAGGAACAGATGCATCTACAGATCCATACGCACGTGCATTTACAATTCATATGCTATTTCAAATACACTTCTTCAGTTCACAAAACTTGGTCGGTCAAAATAGAATTGAGTGAATATTTAAAAAGATTTACAAACAGGATTTGAATTGAATAGTTTATTAGCCATTGCCTACATAATCAAATTCACATAATTAAATTTAATATACAAATTATAATTCAATTACAAATAACAATACATAAATACTCCCTTATTACATTCCTTACCTCATAATCTTCACAAAACTTGGTCGGTCAAAATAGAATTGAGTGAATATTTAAAAAGATTTACAAACAGGATTTGAATTGAATAGTTTAGATTTGTTTTAATTTGTGTTCAATTTATTAATTAGAATCATGCCACGCTTAAGGAAATTAAGACGTAAACAAAAGTTTCAATATAACGTCAATCGTCGCCGTTTGGATAAAAAAATGAAGAAGCTCCCGAGGATTAACTGGTAAGAATAAAGGAAGAAGGGTTTTTATATTTAAAATTCTCCCATTTGTAATTAATTATGAAAGTATTATTGTATTTATGAGTATGATTTGTTTTGTAACAGTGATGCCGTTAGGGAAGCTTGGGATGAGAAGAAATCGCTGTCTCAAAATTTAAATTCGATGGGGTTAGTCTCGGATCCAAATGCGCATAAGGGATTTAGGATACCCTCTGGAAAGGTACGGCTTTGTTGTAGGTAAAATAAAATGTGAGAAAAGCAAACTTGGTATAAAAAGGGTTTTTGTGTTTGATTTGTTTTTAGGAACAATTAAAAGGAATCATGTTACCCAAACCTGAAGATAATAGTGGAGAGGAGGAGGAGGCTCCTGAAAAGGTTCAGGTTGCACAGACCTTGGAACAACAAGCTAGGGAGGGTTACAAGAAGAAGAAGGAAGTTGCTCATCCTCTGCCTCCAGAAATGTTCAAGAAGTTGTGCAAATTTATTGACAAGTTTGGTGAAGATTATGAGGTAAGGAATGTAATAAGGGAGTATGTAGGCAATGGCTAA
>JAHZNG010002980.1:0-15291 GCA_027744375.1 Orchesellides sinensis
TCGAAGCAAAGTGCAACACCGTCGGCCGAATGGAAACCATGTAATACAATAATTGTGTGAAACCTTGCAACCCCCATAAATAGTAAAGAAACGCCGGTTGTGTGACTTACCGTTGGGAAACTTATTGCGTGACTCCAAAAGTCTAAGGTTTCTTGTGTCACACTATCCAAACATTCGGCGAATATTGGTTTTACATTTTTCCAGAAAGATTCGATCATTTTATCATCCCACAGCTTCGTACCATATATGATTCCACATATTACATCTGCGGCACATCTTTGCTTCCACTGATCTTTGTCAGTTCCAAACTTATGGGCATAACTTAACATAAGTTTCAATATTTCAGGTCCGTTATTTCTAGCAACTATTTTACAAATGGATGCCCGCTTATTTGCTTTCGCTTTTCCCTTTTCTTCCAAACTCCAAAAGTCCATAAGTTTCTGGACGTAATCTTCATCGGTGAAATATTTTGCAGTTTCCTCAATAACAATTGTCTGAGAAGGTGGTTGATCTGAAACATCTCCGAAGTCTTTGATTGCTCTTTTGATTTTAAGTTTCTGGGGAAGTGCGGAAAACCCGTAATGGATTTTGTGGACATATAATTCTGGCGAATGTCCATTAGTTAAAGTAGTAATCTTATATTTCGCCTGGTTTTGATTTACGTCATCAGGGTTAGACGTGTACTGAAGAATGGAATGCAACGACTCGCCCTAAAACCAATCAAAGTTATTGTGAAATACCGCATAACCTCGTATATTTTTGTCATTATGTTATTGCAATTACCTCAGCTATCTCCAAATCCTTAGTAGTGTCAATCGTAGTGGAAGGATATTGGCGCTTAAAAAGCACTAATAGCCACGACAATGTCATCATTGCAGACTAAAAAACAATTTAAGAACAATTACAAACAAGAACATGTGCCAATTGATTGTCCTGTATCGATTTTTTTATATACTTACTCTTCGAAGTTCGATGTGAGTAGAAACAAGAGAATCAAAATAGAATTTTACGAGATCTCGCGTCACATGAACTCCCTCATCATCAAGTACTAGAACACTCAACATGTCTGCAGCCATTACCTGCTTTCTCCAGTGACTACAGACAAATACAACACATAGTAGAATTGGAAATATATTTCTCAGTTTTTCTATTCTTCATGAATTATATTGTAAAACAAATACTTACCTGCTTCCGTTAGATCCAACAGCAATCAGTTCCTTAACTAAATTTGAATAATGAACCTGATTTTGGGGAGTTTCCAGCGGCGCCACATTCCCCAGACGTTCCAATTCTTGTTTCGACAAAAGGTCTCTTGCACATTTGTATAATTTGGAATCATTCTAAGAAATTGTAAGAAATTAAAATAATAAAAGTGTTTGCTCTTAATCAGGCCGTTGCGCATTTTCTTGCAGGTTTATCTTACGGGCACTGCTTGTTGTAAAGGATAGTAAATGAAGCTTTGCGTAATCAGGTGTTTAATCCTCTCCATTATTTGTATAATAGAGTTTTTCTCTGAAAAGGGACTTTTTAGAACTGCAGTCCACAACTCATGGATATCTTCCCATCGGTTTTGGATTAATGGGGAGCAACCTCTACCAATTATTGTATACAAGGTTCCCTGTTAAAATCAAACAAACATTACTAGAATTTTCAAAGCAACTAAACAACACTATTTAACAAACTGGTTTACCTTATATTCATCATGTGGAACCCCTTCCTGTAGTTTTTCAATGTAAAAATCCTTAATGCACCTCGTAATTAACCCTCCGAAACTATCCACGACTCTAAAGAACCTTGTCTGTGCATTCAGGCGAACTCTTGCGTAGTGGTTGATGCACAACTTATATAGACTACGAAGAATATCAACGTGACTGTTGGTCCAAGTAGTACATGTGGCTGACCTGGATAATGTAAAATGACCATTAAAAGTTAAAATAATATGTGAACTTTACTACTTAAACATTTATATTGTTTTAGAGCTGCTAGTAACAAAGGTTATAATTATTGTTTTTATACGAGCAGACAAAACAAAATTAAAGTCGTTCTGAAGTACATTCTGCAAACTTACCTTACACGCTTAACATGAAGATCGTATGCCTTGTTGATTAGAGCTGCGCGTGTCCACTTTTTTTTCGGGTTTAAAGTATTAAACAGACTAGTACTAGTAGTTGAATTAGTAAATGGGACACTGCGTTTATCCGTTTCTACGTTTGGTAAAATTAGAGAGTCCAGCCCCTACAAATACAAAGTTGTAATTAAAATGTTATTTATTGTCAATATTTATAAACTTTGACTTAACGCTACGATGGTTTGATTAATGATTTACCTTCATCAGAGCAAGGAACGCGTCAGTATCGTCAGCTTTAAATTTTTCTAAGTACGTCAAAACATTGGAATAGATTTGGTAGTATTTGTATGTAATCTCTTCATTTGTGCCGGGAACACGGATTTCCATTTTAGGTATACCAAAATTTATCGTGTCAGGTTCAAGGTCAACTACCGTATCCTCGCTGTAAAACCAAAATTATGATTAGATGCTGCTTCAAAAAAATAATACCTCATGATTCTTCTAATTTCTACAATTTTTAGTTAGTTTAAAACATAATTTACCATTTAACAGGAGTTTGATCCCAGAACTTGACGAGTGTATTTATGCCATCGAAAGCCGACAACAGGACTTGCATATATTTTAGAAGTCGTTTATTGAACTCCTCATTTTCTTCTGTGACATTGGCAATTGCATCAAATTTGGTAGAATATTCAACGAAGATCTTCAAAAATAAGCTTTTTGCCCACTGAAGCTCTTCTTCTGATGGTATATGCCAGTTGGGGTGAACAGTTTTTGGTTCTACACTTTTTCCCCAATCCTGAAGGAAATTTACGAATGAATTACAAAACGGGATTGAAATGGAAATGAACTTTTTCGGTAGTTATTTTTCAAGTAAACTTACTCTTATTGCCAAATAATTCGGATCATCGTAGTTTGCCTCTGAAATACGACTTTCCAATGGGTAAATAAACACCAGACTTTGCAAGCAGCGAGTAATGATTTTAGACGTAAATCCGTATGCTTTCTTGCCATTAAGTCGAAGAGCTGCAGAAAGCATAGATTCAATATGAGTTCGGTATTTCAATAGCTCAGCTCCACTTGTTTCAATAATCTAGAAAAGACAACGTAATGACATTAACGTAATTGTATGTCCATCTTTACATCAACACGTTCATCAAAGAAAGCTATTTCTAAAACTGCTTACACTTGAAAGCAGTAATAGGTGGAATAGAAGTGTTTTATCTAGTTCTTCATCATCCAAGATATCGTCTGTAACAAGTGCCTCAACAGATGCACTAAGTCTGGGCAGAAGCTTTGACAAAATCACACCAGGTCTTGCAACGGCAAAGGATTGTACAATTCCTGCAAACATCTTTCCTGATACTTCCGTTTCAAGGGTGCTGGTAAGAGCAAACCTAACCAGCTTTTTTGCGACCGCCTAAGTACAAAGTAAAAAACTGGTCAGATATAGTTCGATGCATATAAATTCTATATAATATTCATAACCAGACACTTCACCTCACAAATAGATGTCGACGACTGGTTCGCGATTCGGTGGAATACAGACCACAAAAACTTGTCCAGGGACTGGTCCTCATTATTCAGTACGTTCTGAAGTGAGCGATTATCCGCCATTCTAGTGTTTTCTAGGGTACGATTTTCAATAAGAGACAAAACCCGGTCCACGATTTGCAACACGAAATCTTCTAAACAAGCTGTAGCTAAGCAAAGCTCTTGTTCGTACTAAATTAAAACGAAAACTAGTTACGAAAGTTAATGACAATTTATTGAGCCACGAGCCACATTTAGAGTAGCACAGATAACATCCTACTTACCTCATCCTCAACTTGACCTGCAAGAGCTGAGCAGTCAACAAATGGCAGGTACATAAACACTCCGTGTAAACACCCTAAAGCGCTTAAAGTTTTATACATGTCATTTGGGTCGATGGCGGGTAGCAAAGACATAGCAAATGGCAACACCAAATGTCTTCCGTCATATTTTTCATCCTCCTTCCGACTACTGATCATTGGAAGCAAACATATAGTAGCCCAACGAAGAGCCGTCATGTACTTTTTGGGTTCTGTAACAGTTTCAACAATTGCCGAATACCTAGAGGAAACAAGAGTACCCAACTCATGAAACGCATAGTCAGTACGGTTTAAAAACATGTAGCAGAAAGCAGAATACTTTTCAACTTTGTTGCAACTTACTTTTCCATCACAGCGGGTATTATTATTTGAGGACGAATTGCTGCCAAGTTCTTCATTACTAAGCCACACAAGTTTATATCTAAATAGAAGTCGAGGACAATGTATGAAGTCATTTTTACAAATGCGTCGATATCCTCATCTGTCAAACGTTTGTTATCTGGGCATCTGTACCACCAACGCTTCGAGTTGTCTTGATATCGTTCTCTGCAAAACAGGAAGTATGTTTACGAATCAAATACATTTATTTACTATACCATAACACAACAGGGCAAACTAAAATACATCTTACTTCTTTACACGGAGACAGAAAGCGTTGACCATATCATTAAGCAGAGCTCCTAAAGGTATACTCCACTTGCCATAATTGGATGGATTGTAATAAGTTTCCAGAGATTTGAGGAAATTTTTTAAATACCTAATAGCCACTGGGTTGTTCCCCTGTAAATTAGCAATTCGCGCAAATTAAAATATCATTTTATCATCGCCATTTTCAACTAATGCAAGTACAACTGTAAGTTCTGTCTTACCAAAGTGGCAATTATTAAACGAGCCGCGGAACAAGTATCAAATGATTTCACATTACTCATGGGTGAACCATTCTTACTGTCACCTTTAAAATGTACAGGAAGTTCCAAATTTTTCATTAAGCGAGTGTAAATCACGGGTAGATGGGGTGTCCAGTCGAAACTTCCTGGCATGTTCCACGCAGCTGTGGCAAACACTCCCATTATTGTCTATATTCGATTACAAACTTGTCTTTAACCCAATTCACGATTCTTACTGTACATCGACCGATGTATAAAATCAAAAAAGGTATTAAAAATATTACCCATTCCCACGATGGATGGTTATTCCAAGCAATACAATACTCAAGTAAGTTTTCGATTAATTTATTTATATCCTTCTCGGCTTCAGGGTCCAAAAATGGTAAGAAATGTTTCAGCATTTCCAACCCGGCCATCATTTTTGGTGAGGCAGGACAAAGTAAAGGTTTAAACTCTGCGATAACTTCGGTATGCGTTCCCTTTTCAAAATATACATTGCAAAGTCTAATGGTTTCCTTCAAGGCGTTCTCGATTTTCCTACAATGTGATGTGATAAGAGGAAACCATCAGTTACATTAAGGTTTATACATTTTGAGTCTAAAAGATTATAATTCGATAATGTCATTAAATTCAATATTGAATTATTAAGTAACTCACGCAGAGGCTTTAAAAGATAAAGTGTATTTACGATGATACACACATCTATCTAAAGTTTCATAGAGAGGCTTCCATGGAATGGTAATGTCATCTCTAGTCAATAATTCTGGTTTCCTAAAATATCAAGCATTAAATTTTAAATTTCATAAGCCTTCAAGGTCTACCCCACACATTTTATCATTATACATTACTAAAATTAATTAGCAATGTCATTAAGGTCACTTTAGTTATATGTCACAGTATAATAGACTTCCTCCCCTTTATAAATCTTACTTAAGTAGGCTGTTCAGCATATCGGCCACGTTTGAAATAACATTCAAGGGACATGTTTTCATAGTCAAAAGCTCTAAATACAAATTTATCAGCTTAACGTGCTGCTCCTTGGTGAATTTCCGTCCATACAAGTAGATGTACCTTTGAATCGACAAATACATCAATTGAATTTAATGGGATGAGCGATGAGCCGTAACACTTTCAAACGAACATACAAACTTAAACAACATATTCTACCATTCAAATTTAATTAGACATTATTTGATAATTATAATTTTCATAATAATGCAACCACATTACATCTCATGTTTTCCAGACCGATAAAGCTCCGTGGAACATTATTAATGTCTTCGGGAATGGTTCATGATATGGTAAATCATTTGTTTTATGCAATATTACTTCTACTCTACTACCCTTTTACTACACCAAAAGACTATAATATGCATGCCATTAACCATTGTCAATATATTGCCATTTGCCATTACCGAATCTACAATATGTTCATCATTTTATCCTATGACTATCATAATCATAATAAAACTTACTAACTTACTAATACTAGACCTTCAACATGCTATGCAATTCCAGCCTTAACCATAGCTATAGTCTGTCTCTGTCTACGAATGCATGCCAATGCCAACTTAAGTATGTTTCATGAACACACATTCCGACTACTTAGTTAGGGATATTCCCTGTGAAGAAATCAACAATCTACGCAGTTGGCTTTAAAAAAGACATCCAGTCCAAATAAAGCAAGTAAAAACAACCCACATAGACAGAATTACATAGTTTGTCTTTTTTGTATACCTATTCACCTGTATTTTGTTACGGAACTATTTTTTTCTAAATAATGCGTAATGCATATGCATAGGTGCTATTCTGGCAAGGTGCTAGGTTAAATGTATAAATTCATACAATTTGTTTTCAAGAGATAGTTCATGTTTCCATCGAGGAGACCACAAATCTGAAGGACAAATTCCCAAGCTATTTCCTCTCTTCCCTGCTCTGCTTTATATATGCGTTCCCAACTTATCTTTCTGATAACTAATTTATTAACTTGGCATAAAATAATGCATACTTCATATATTAATGTTTACAGTAAAATCAGAATACACTTACGTCCACAAAGATTTCGTATATAAAATGCCCCCAACCTGAAAATCTTGACACATTACTGCTTTAGCTAAATTACGTATAGTTTTGTCAAGACATTCTTCTGTTTCCTCTTTCAGATCCTTGTAGTAGGGAAGGAGTTTCATGACAGTACTCTCCTTCTGAAACTTTCGTGACGAGGGCGGAGACATGGGGTCATCCGCTGCCGCGATGTCCAGGACCTCTGAACTAGGATCATCATCTACAACATCCATCCCTTCGTCAATCATGACTCGCACCGATAATGGCCTAAGGCCTCCAGTCTCTGAGGTGCAAGAATGGGTTGCGCCTTCAACCCTGAAGGCTGAAGCACTCGGGTTTTCGGTGCCACTAAAATACATAAAATTCGAAAGTAATGATAAATTGACTATCTTGATAAGTAAGTCACAAAATCACTACCAATCTTCGAATTGCAATATGAAACATGTATTATATTGATAATATATAAAATAAACTAATACTAAATTAAATATTTGCCAAATGAAATTCTAAATTCTGGAACTAAGTTTATGATTTACTTATTGGTGACTTCAAAACCGCAGTGCGAGCACTGTCCTTCGTTACCGTTCAGGACCATGACGAAGACTAAGGTACCAAATCTGGTTTACACGGAGCAATATACCATTTCCATCAAAACATAGCCCAATTACAGAATGTCGTAGCGCAGCAAAACAATTCGTTTTCCTGCTAAACACAAATCGACACATACAAGTTGATAACAGTTTTTGTTTTTATACATGTTACGGTTTTGCTGTTAAAAAACATTCCACGCTGAATTTACACGTAGTATGTCGTGTATGTATGGTATTCGGTATTATGATACATTGCAAAAATGCGAAGAGTTAGCAAGCAGATATACTGGGATAGAATAGAGAACTGGTCCAATGTTTTTGCTTCATTTTCTGGTCCAATCTTCATTATCATTTCATACGTACCAACTACCAACCTTTCAGTGTTGGTTAACTCCAACAAGCGCTAAATGAATATTTGCAATTCGCAATATAACATACGTATTTACGATAGAAAATTGTCTCGTCAGCCTCGCTTCATAAAACTCAAAAAGATAATTATGAAGAAAGCAATTGTGGTCCATTTGATATGATGCAGTAAATTGAGCTACCTACCTACAACCCCGTTACGTTGGAAGATCTTTACAAAATGTGAGTTGTGGTAAATATTTGTCCGTTACAGTTACTTTCAAATTCAGCAGTTAAAAAACGGGTTGTAATTTACTTCATTAAAATATTAAACTAATGACTAAGCCTAAACTGAAGAACTTTATAAAGCACAGCACAATAGATTGGAATTGTAAACCTTGATAAAGCCTTGAAAATCATTCAATGACGAACATTGCTGGAAAGGATTTTAGTTAACGTTACCTTTCTCCTATTATCCATTTTCTAAAGGATTCACATCACTATCACATACATATAAATGTATATTACATACATAAATACATTTTCTCAGCTCTCATCTGAAAGCTCCCTAATTCCGAATATTGATAAAGCCTTGAAAATCATTCAATGACGAACATTGCTGGAAAGGATTTTAGTTAACGTTCCTTTCTCCCATTATCCATTTTCTAAAGGATTCACATCGCATACATATATCACATAATGTATATTACATAAATTTTCTCAGCTCTCATCTGAAAGCTCCCTAATTCCGAATGAGTACACATAACAAAAGCCTATTATATGCATAAAAATGTACTTTCTAAACTGCAAAGGAAACCGGAAAGCATATCTTTTAAAGCGAGAAACATATTTACGCAGTAAAATCAGATTTTTATGGAAGCTTTTTAAGACCAATGACAAGATACTCCTTGCAAGTCCTTCATATTTGTTCCGTAACCCATAATATTTACCCTTGTGTTTAAAACCTCAACGATTGTGTTCATAGTTTATGATCATCAATAATACATGTCTCAAGATCAGTGTCAGCTCATCACAACATAACATAACGGAAGGTTTTAGAAAGAACTTCTGCTGGCAAACACCTAAGATTTAAAATATTTTGTCATTTTGTCCGCAACGGAAAAGGATACTAATCTGAAACTATTGTAATCATTACTTCTGTAACTTCATCCTTCATCACTATCATCATAAAAGTTACTTTTGGCAACTCTCGGTCGTTTCTCAGATTTTCAAGGCAATGTTTCTACACATATATCTTTTTAACGCCTTGTGCTAGTAAATGCAGAAATGACAACTGTCACATATTAAGTATGTACTCATAACTAGTGTGTAAAACAACAGATAACAGATCACATGCAATATCAGAATAGGTATCATGTACAAACAAACATCATCTCCAATCTCCACAGCCATTTTTACACACATTGCGTAATAGTACATATAGTATAGGTACTAAACTTTAACTCCTAACTTTCGTTTCTAAATTCTAAATACACATGCAAAGCTGTTACGGACAGTTATTGACAGTATTTTCAGTTTCCCATACTGCACGTTACATGACCCTGTTTTATGTAGATATGTATCTTTCGATTTCTTTTAACTTGATAAAAAAGCCGTAAACTATTTCCCTCTTTACCCCTATAGCAAGATTTTATGTAAACTGTAAAACATCTCGCGACAATTCTAATCTGATTCTTTACAATAAAAAGTCCGATACAGTTGACTTATAAGTAATTACCTATATGTAGGTATATCACCTAGTTTGCTACTAGTACGCAAACGCATTACCGATTTGCAATGAAAGGCTTTGTTTTCATCCTTTTATCAGGCAACTTAATAGGACGTTGACCTACGCATCCGCCTCAAATCCAATTGTACTTTTTATTGTACGCATTACGCATCTTTAAATCTGTTTTGACAAATTAGAGCACGTTACCACTTAGCCTTTTATATATACAGTTGTTTTCAAAAACATCGTCTGATCTGAACAAACTGGTAAAATGTGGAAATGAAAAAACGGGTAAATTAAAGATTGTCTGCTTTACACTTTTTAGAATTTTTAGCTATTCGATAACTAATTCAGATAAACAAAAAGATTCAGACCTGTGCCAAAAAAGCAGAATTGGTACCCCACTACTTTATAAAATATTATTTAAACAATCTAGTTATATGATTATATCGCTGGCGGAAGTCCACGCGCTCACGTTTGCAATTTGCTTACTTAAAGAAAAAAGGTTATACTTGCCACGCCGGCTGATTCCAACACCAGTCATTTATCTAAAGTAGTCCAGTTTCTTGCTAACTTCTGACTTCCTACTGTAAATGAGGTTGCCCATGAAAAACCTGGCGTAATGTAGGTTACTCATGACATAGCTTTCAACCCAGCATCGCATGCAAATACAATATTTTATGAAGAGAAATGTGGATCACCAAGATCAGAGTCATCCACGTTACACAAACATACATACATCCATATCCATAAGTCACAGAAGATACGATATGCATGTACATAGCAGAAGAAGCCCTGGAGTATGTATATGAGTTCATTTCTAACAGAAATCCTTCGCTCTTTGCATGACTTTTTGCAGAAGATGAGACCGAGAAGGCAACTCGAGGACAGATGACTGGCTAAAAATACACACACATGTGATGAGGAAAAAAATGTCTTTTTTGTCTACCAGTCAGCAGTGATCTAATCTACATACGTACATATGTTTTCGAACAGTCTTATATACATACATAAATGCAAGCAATTTTAACTTGATCCCTCAAGTCCGCATAGCCTTTCTGATGATACATAAAAATTAACCCGATTTGCTACATTTTAGCATGTAAATGTAATAATGCCGTCGCCTGATTCTGATTCACCCCGTCCCGTCTCCATTTAACGCCTCCTAACGCAAGCCTTCCACATATTTATATGCTTATTTCAATTATGCGTCAAGACATTTTACTTTCACTTGATCTACTTTCTAATTGCATAAGTGAAAAACCAACTTCCTCATTCATTTGATCAATCACACTATCACATTCAGCAATAGTAGCTTAAAATATATGCTATTTGAGTATTACCCGACTATTAGGCCTACATTTAGCTAATTAAGGTAATGCTCAGCAATAGGACGACATGGCCAACGATAACAAAACTAGCGTTGTTCATCATAAAGTAACAATATCTTTGTTAAGAAATAATGCACTAATAAAAATGATTTATCTAACCAGCAGAAACAAAGATTGAAATTGATTGTTGAACATCGTCACTCTGAACCTTATACGAGTAACCAACCTTTACGTTTTTGGCTCAAGCACTATCCTATATATACAGAAACTCATAACAGTAATTCTTACCCCAACTGTTCTCTTCAGGGTGTTTTTTCCCAGCCAGTCGAAGACTTCGACTTTCCTAAATCGCTTAACGCCAACTAGATAACCTTCCAAAGTTCTTCCTTTACTTACGCAGTTCCAATCTCTTCTTCAATATGTAGTCTGTAATTTTATTGGTAAAATCAACCATTAAAACAAAAGGCTGGAGGAGAGGCAATGGTTTAGATATTCGGTTAACTTTCTTCCACCACAACCAATGTAAGAAATAAGAAGAACTCCGAACTAACTACTTTCGTTTTGCAGTTAAGACTTGTACATTTGCTTCAATGTGCTTCTATCATCTATTCTTGACTATAATTCGGCTATTGGCTTAGATATTTACGATCAATGATCAATACACGACTAACCAGGATAAAATATTTGAAACTTCAATCCAATTTTATCTATTCAGTCAAGTTCCTATCAAAAGACGAAAGATAAATGAGGAGAGATACCTAACAACATGAACGTAACGTTGTATTTTCTTTTTTTGATTGATTCATGATTCCCCTTGAATAAAAGGAATCATAACCCACTACTGACTGAATACTGACAACAAGTGAAGCGTAGCGTAACGTTTCTTGGTCGTTTGTCGTTCTAAACAACAAAACATAGGTTGTAAAGTGGAACGAGGTCCAAATCCATACAAGACCACAAATTTCCGCATATTTATTTGTTCGAAAACGAGTATCTTACCTGCTTAATTTGTCACCGGAGTAAGAAATCCTTTGACACCTGCTCCTGCTACTTTCACCAGTATTTACAAATGATGAATGAAATACGAATGATAATTTCCTTTTATTCTGCTATATCAAATCACAATAAACGCTCTGTCACGATGACATAACACAACAAGCACATTTCTCACCTTATGAAAGTTAACTAGATAACTGACTGTGCGCAACTAATGACTTTAGGTAGAATTAAATCACAGCAGAACCAATGCCTAATTAATTGATACAATAATATTGGCAATATGTTACAATCCACATGATTTAATTGTTGAAGTTTTTAAGTACTATACTGCTGCTCCTGCAAATCGGCTCGGTATAACATAACAAATATTAAATTCACTCTGGCTGGTCTTTGGACTAGAAAAGTAAGATTTCTGGTGAGATTGTTTTTTACGTGTCATCCTTCATGAAATTCATCATATCATGATGACGATACAATACAAAATTCAATATTATAACATTGAATACCTAGATTTGTTTTATAAGAGAACGCGCCAAACTTTTGGCCATATTTGAGACAAAAAGGCACATGTAAACATGGTGCTTTACAGTTTTACAATACTTCATGCATAAATTCATGATAACTTCAACACCTCAAGCAATTGGCTATCGGCTCAACTAAAATTTATTAGTACGTACTTTACACATTTACATACTATACAAGCTATATGAATGAAATTGCAAAAATAATTAACTTTTCTCTTTTAATTCATCCTTCCTTCAGTTCTAAAATCTCTTTTATTTTTGGTATTCCAAAGTCTAACAATCCAATGTCAAATATAATTTCCTGCCAAAAGCGAGAGGGATTATTTCATAACATGTAACAGTAAAATGACTAAAGTGGATTACTTTCTTTCATCTTTCATGATTTGCATGAAAGGTACACTTTTACATTCATTATATAACGTAAGATATATATGATATAATTAATTTCTCGCTAACAAATTAAGGGATGAGCTATAAGTGACTATACAGAAAAAGGGTTGCCTACAAATAATAAACTTGCTTTAAAATTACCAAGAGTATTAAGTACAACAGTCAAGATAAAGTTCATTGTTTTACTCAAAAGAAATTTGTAGTCATTTCATCTGCTGCTCTATTATCCCATATTCTAATATACTACAAGTTATCCATTCCTCAGTCCATGTATATAAAACTGAATAAAATTTAATGCCAAAGTCTATTAAAGAAACTACAACTACAACTACAACAGTCAACAAACTAAGAATAGGTTCAGTCCTACGTACCTACTAAAATTAAAACTACTACGTCGCGAAATCTGATTACAATCCAAAATATAAACTATTGATAGAAACATATATTTACCTACACCTATAGAGTGCATAAATACTTACACATTCAAATTTAGAAATTCAGAGTTAATTAAATACTTCTTGTGAAAACTGGGTAACTTGTAAACACTAGAAAAGCCAAACACGACAATCTCAGCTTTCTTTAGTAGAAAATGTGTGACAAAGTGAACATTATTGACTTATCATTAGCCGTCTTTAAACACTTACTGACCTTCGTTCCCCATCTTCCAATACTGACTAGACGATTTTCGGGGCTAGGAAAGATGGGAATGACACTCATCAATACACAAACAATACAGTTCTGTTAGGATGTCTTTTAGGTATCTCATCGAAAGTTTTGGAAGCTGAACAGCATCAAGAAAATTATCAAATATTTTGTATTTAATTTAAGTACTAAAGCCAGTGCGAACTCAAAATGCACGAAGGTGACTAGGCATTCCCACGATCCCTTGTAAATCTTACCAGCAACTTGTGACAAATTACGACTAGCTCCTGGTAAAGCCTCTCGCCCAAGCCTATCGGACGGTACATATTTTTGAGTCATAAGTCGAGTCTATTAACGGCGTAAAAAATTTCGATAACTATTATTATTGTTGCTAAATATGCGTTTGTAAATACGTTCACCAAATAATTAGGATTACTTACACGAATTACATCAACTGGTGAAGAGGCTACTGCCGCAGCAAGACTAGCTATGAAACTAGATCTGGAAACAATCAACAAATGTTCAATAAGCAAAAATATCAATTTTCAAATATTTAGTTTATCAAAAACTTTCTACGCACACGATATGGTTCGGAAACGAGTCATCAAGCATCTTACGGTCAATGAAATACTTCTTACATCCATCATACACCGGAAGTTCAACAGCTGCAATAATTCCAGCTCTTTGAGATGTAGGGCCGACTCCCTTAATTAAGTAAGATTTGGTTGATCATTTATTAGCGAGTTCGCCACAGGAGTTCATCATTTAACATGAATATAGCATAGTTTTTAATTGATACAATGATAAACAGCAAGCGTACCCTCCACAATCCAGCTAATCCTTCACCCATGTAAATTTTCTTAAAAGCAGAAAATAATGAAACAGAAGCTGCATTTGGATCTGCAGCAGCAACCTGCATTCTCACTTTAAGTACATCTGTTGGATTAGCAATTGCGCTTGAAACCATTCCTAAAGATATTTAGTACAAATGAACATGAAGATACATGTGAAATTAATAACTATGATAATCTGTGAAACTTGCAACCGAATTAAGTTAGAGGCATTAAGATATTTAGCTGAATTTCTTAGTTTATAAAGCGTTTTATGTATAGCGCACCGGCAACAACTGCGCAAACCATATTGGAAGCGACGTGCTCTTCCGGAAGAAGCTTTTTCAGAGAATAGTAAGCACCAAATTTCAAAGTCCCATAAACTGACTGTCGCAGTAAAGCCGGAGAAATTCTAGCCATAGTAAATATAAACACCCAATTATAATTTGATAAATACTCATCACTTTTGTTTATTTTAAGCATTCCACCCAGCCTTAAATATCGTGTTCAGCTTACCCTCTATACAAAGCTACAAGCCCTTCCTCTTTTGAAATTTTCATTAGAGCATCAAACATTCCCCGGTATGTCGTTCGGACAGGACTTACACCACATGAAATCAAATGCTTAGTCTGCTGGCCTTGAACCTGAAGCCTTGTCTTTGTCAGGTCTAGAGGGAATGTTCCTAAAACAATATGAACAATACACAGCTTAAAATTTACTCCTCATTAAATATCCTAAAGTTTAATGGTAATCATTTGAGTTATTAAGAAATAATTATCCAACATCCAACACACAATAAAAGCTACATACATACCACATTCAGCGACGCAGGAAGCAACACCACCGTACACATAATGCCTCCATCCGACTTTCCGGTAAATTCCTCCACCACTTTTAGGACTCATTCTATGTTTTACTATATGAGTTATGGGCTACGTCAAAGTATTTTCTAAATTAAATTATTTCTCGTGATGCGATCGTACGTATTTTTGAGTCATGCTAGAGCAAGCTTCGTCACATGTCGACTTGGTGTTTCTTG
>JAHZNG010002981.1:0-16913 GCA_027744375.1 Orchesellides sinensis
AGCAGACATTTATCTGCACTTTACATAAAGAGCTTCCCCGTGGAAGAGAAAAATGTCTGATATAATAAAGCGGTCAATTCCATGCAGTCTTTTTTATATCATTATTGTCTCTCAGAAAAAATGTGAAGCTAAAGGACCATTAAGGGTAAATTGCTGTAGATACAGACAACATGAAGTAAAGTAAGCCGAGAGAGTTTCGTCGTATTGCATAATGTCATCATGATGCATAACAGAGACATACATAGTAGGAATTGTATTTTGCAACTACAATATAACATGGAAGATGCTGTTCAGTTTAGCTACAACTTTATATAAGGCCTTTTTTATTCGTCGTTTGCATGTCCCAGGAAAATTATGAAGATGTAAGACATTACCTCTCTTCTTATAAACATAAAACTTTTATGCATATAATGGTAATAATGTTGTTGGAAGACAAAGTGGATGCAGTAACCGCAAAGACGGGAATAAGATGGATATAAACCATGTCTCTGACTTTTGTATCCGCCGAAGATAAAGACCCATTACAAAGCAAAATATCTATGTGGGTTTTCAAAAAACGGGCATTTTCATTTTGAAATTGTCCGGGGAATACAAGAGTAAGCACTTTAGCAAGCAAGTTTGCCTAATGTTCATGATGTATGTTTGCATGTGACGTACCAAATCATCATCCAGAGATTCCTGTGAATTTGCCTTAAGAAAAGTGCCTTTTTTCTATTACCACATTGGTATGCACACGTTTACGCAAAACGCAGCAAAAACATTTACCCACATTTACATACATACGTAATATAATGTAAACTGGTTAGAAATGCCGTATTGAAGAATGCACAAGGAATTCTGCCGAATTGCAAGAGCAAGTTCCAGCAACTTTTTTGCAGCTCAATGGGTTTCATCTTTGTGCGTGAATGCATGTACCTATGTAAACGAGGCAGCGAGCCATATGATGATAATAAGTAAAGCATAAAGTATGTATGTATTTCACTTGCATAATATGTATAATGTGAGGCACGATATAAATTTTACATCTTGCTCCTCTCCTTTCAAATTCCAACTGATGCTGGCTGGTTAGACAAAAACGACACAGAGCGCTAGAAAGCTTTACGTGTTTGCCATGGAGTGAGAAAGAGAGCAGCCAAGGAAGACAGGATGAAAGAAAGATGGAGAGAGTTGGGAAATGCTTTTTGGTTTATGGGCATCGTTCGACCGAAGAAATATAAAAATAATAATTTAGTTTACTTCCACTACAGCACATGAAATAAGTAAGAATATATACCCTGGCAGTACTATAACCTATTTAATAAAAAAATGCCTATACCTAATATGTACACACAATGAAAAATATAGCTTTAGTTTGCCGGGCATCTTAAAAACTTCATAAATGAGTTTGGGAAGTGATATCGTAGTATGGCATAGTGATGTAATATCTTGTCTGCTCTCTTGTGCTCACAGCTTAAGTGACTCAACGGCTCGCTTCGCTGGCCATGCTTTCTCCCACTCGCTTTCTCTATCTCTGTCTAGTCGTGTGCCTTGTGGCCCTACTGATATTATTATCATCATCTGGAAAACAACATTCCAAGAGTACCACCACCACCAAGCAAATAAGTATTTATGTAAGATCCTTTTCATATATTTTTTGCAAGCTAGCCGGAAAGGAGAGAGGCAGAGGAGGAAAAACGTTCAGGAGAAGTTCAAGTAATTCTTTAAGTGACTCGTAGTAGTACGTACGTCTTACTCTTAAAAAAGATGAAGCAACCTTTAAAATAGTGCCTGCCGCAATGCCTTTTCTGGGGTATTTGTGTGTTTATCAGGATGGATGGAGTAGAATGAAATGGGTAGGTACTTATATTTTCATCATGAGTAAAAAAAGCTTGGTCGGACAAACAACATAACGTATTGTACGTTGCACGCACCACGTGGAAGACTTTTAGTGTTATTTTTAAAAGGAAAACAGAGCAGCAAAAGTTTAACTAGNGGAAGACTTTTAGTGTATTTTTAAGTGGAAAACAGAGCAGCAAAAGTTTAACTAGCTTACTGCAGCAGAAGAGCATTTTGAAAGCTTAAGAGAGAGTAAGACAGATGCTGGAGCTGATGTTGACTGGAGGAGCGCCACTACTACTGTCATATTTTACGTTTTAGAGCAACTAATGAGAATCTAAGTACCAAATGCTTTTTCCCTTCGTTTTACTACCTTCTCTAGATACTTTCAGCAAGATTTCAAAATGCTTATGCGAAAGTCACATTATACATGCCGCCGCACTGGTCTGCACTAGTTTCATTTTGTTATGCCTAATAGCAATAAAATGAGACCTCCTTCCTACGCACCAAAAAAGTGAAACTGTTTTATGACATTATGAACAAAGTTTAACCAATATACCAACCCAGAATGCTTCCGTTTGCTTGGTAGTAGCAGAGCACGGTGCTTTATGGTTTCTTCCGAGGTATATTGTTCAAAAACTTTATTTTATGATATGAAACGAAACAAATCCACTCAAGACCAATGAAGTATGTAGTGGAGTTGGACCAGGTACATATATGCATTTAGTTTTGAAACAAACAGGAATGGCCAGAAGTAAGTGTTGTTAGCTTACCGGGTGGTGTAATTAACTACTGTATTCAACTTACATACAAGTCAAACAAGTATTACGGTGGCTTCTAGACAAATGAGTCTCCTTCTGCGTATCCGTTTTTAATCATATTAAAAACTGAAACTTCACAAGGCTAAAAAAGAAATTCCGTTGGGCTGTCAAAAGTGGTAAAATCGTATTTATTAATAAAGTATAGTCGGTTTTCAACGTAAAAGCATTGCTAAATGGACCATACTTCCTTTGCTTCGATACCAAGCATTCCATTACAGACACTTATGCACCTTATCAAATCAAATAATTTATAGTAAATCAAACGTCTTTTCTAGGATGCTTTGATAATTATCTTCTAAATATATTGCTTCAGGTACATTGTGTTTTTTATTCATCAATATCGGTAAATTCCAACAAAAGTCTTAAAATGAAATGAAATAATATAAAATAAAGTGATAAAAAATAATAATGTATTTCATACAGTTCGCTACAGAATCTACGCATCGTATTTCTTTATGTATTCAAACAATTACAAAACAAAGTCCATTTATCGGACAGTTTATTCAATAGTAGATTCTTTGTAACCAATAATATTAAAATTTCATTAGAAGGACTGGAAGTATTTTTGGTCATGGTTCACCTGGGGTCACAAACTCCCATTTAACCCTTGTTGATTGTGACAGAGCTTATAATACACAATGTAAAAAGTCAAAAGGATACAGTTTCATAGTTGAAGCAATAACACTTGAAATAAAATAAGATGCAATTAGTATTTACGATAGTACAGTCCAGACGTCTTCTCTTAAACCAATTTGTTTAAGTAAGTTTGAACTTGAACATGAAGCTCTAGATCTGATGCCAAGTAGACTCTACAGTTTCGCTGACTAAAAATATTTTGTCCCCGTTTGTAATTTCTTAAAAGTATTTTTTAGTATATACAGATTACTTAATAATGATATATGATGTTTTACAACACAGCCATGTATTACTAAGAGTGCATTAACCGCTTTTAACATAACGACCTGTATTTTATGGTGTTCATTACAAACTAAAGTTGGACGGTGTATGTAACAGGTAAATAGTAGATTTGTAAATGAGGGAGAGTAGGTAAGAACATTTAGAAAACCATCTACATCGCTAAATATTACAAAATCATAATCGCACACCCAACAACTGCGATTGACAATGTGACAATGATACATTTATACACGCAAATCATATATGTAATTCTTGCACTTTATGCTATTTCTGTAGGTGTTTTTAAAAAATTTCGCAATTGGTTCTAGTTTCTGACAAATGCCATTTATTTTTAAACATACATACATAGCATTTATAAAATTTGGTAGATTTTTACTACAATAGTTTATTATCTAATCTCAACAGGGAAAACTTCTGGGTGAAAAGGAGACCAGCTTTGGGAGCTTTGTAAGATGCGGCTATCCACGACACACTGCATCAGGAGACTTAGAAATTGTCTCGGACTGTGGGCGCTATTCCAGGTAAATCAATAATACTTTTAATATAAATTTCTTTCCATGCATTCATTTTATCAGTAAAAATTACTTACGTATTGCTGCTAGGCTTATTAAAGATAGGAGAAACACTGTAGTTTTATTATTAAGATTTAAATCTTTAAAAATACATATATTATATATATTCAGTATCATGATAGGACCACCGAGCACACCTGGAGACACATTATTGGAGACTGGGAACACCTCCTATGCATATTATGTGATTTATATTAAATTTTTGGGCGTTTATTTATGTATTCATGATAGTCATTGAAAACTAAACATTTATATAATTTGCAAATCGATTTTTGTAGTGAATTACACGTTTAGTTTCATCATTTTATCCAACACATTTTCTGATTAACGACACAAAGTACTTTTCTGTGTTCTTCAGCTATCTTCTACAGGAACAAAGTTATATATTACACTTGCATTCCAGCTAAGCACCTTTCATTTTTACTCAATCACCTTCACAGAACTTTTCGATTGTAAAGAATGCGTCTGTGTGGGAATGAGATGTAACCAATGCGTACAGAACCGTACAACGGGCAAATCAGTATTCAAACATGAACTTGCGCTTTTCTGCACTAATGACTATCATGCACGACTGATCGTGATTCATGATGGCATAAATGACGAAGCCATGTTATTGAAGACACATCGATATTTGAGCAGGTATTGATGAAGTGCATAACCATGTTTTTGAAATAATGGCTATCATAACTGAATTAGCAAATAATAAGATTTTAAAATACAGGAGGCACTCGTTCTCGAGATCTAAAATTTATGTGGCCTTACATGTTTTCCATCTGCCCAAGCTACTACGTATATGCTCCCTCATACAAACGCTTTGCACAATTTTTTGAGCATGTTTCCACAATAAATTCTTGTAGATTCATATTAGAAAAACTTTTTTTGTCTGGAAACTCCAGGTTCGCTTAAAGGAAAATTTATATTTCCTTACAACGAAAAAGAGACAATGAGCAGAAAATATCCATTCCGTGGATCCATTTACGCATACAAATGACTTTGATTATCTCCAGAAATCCAATGAATAAGCAGTTAAATGTACATATAAAGTCTTGGCTGCGTTCAACAGAAAAAAGCTAGCCACCATTGTACCCATTTAAACAACCAAGGCACAGATCAAATATGGAGGAAAATGATAAAAATGCTTGTATGTGACATTCTTTCTACAATTGGTAGAAGTTTCCTCAAGCCATTAGTAAGAAAAGAAAAGGATTGCTGTGTTCTGTTAATGGGAGTTTTTTCTTGAAAGTTTGATGGTGATGGTAGCAGTGATGCTTTGTGGGCAAGAAATGCGCAAATGTATATTTTATACTTAGGATGTGTATACCTATAAAGGTTTGTTAAAAAGGTTGTGTACTGTATTCACACATGAATCTTGAACTGCGTATTTCTTTCTTGATTATTTCTATTGCTGGAGAACATGTAGAGGTATGTCGTATCTCTAATTCAGAATAATAATTTTTAAACGAAAATATAGATGAAATGAACATAAAAGTTAGCATTTGAAAAAACTTCACGTGCACCAAATTATCAATGCATACTGAAATTGAAGAGAAGCTGTTAATTAGGAATATTAATGGAATCGTTGGGGACAAGGCTCTTATGTATTTTTGTTTTGAGCTTTTCACTGCATTGCACATATGTCAGATAGCAGGAAATTTTAATTTGATGTCAAGAATGGTTTTAATAAAACCGGAAGATTGCCCAACAGAACGTAAGACATGATTCCAATGCTATAGAGCAGTTCGTGGTACAACCAAGCATATCTCCCGTTTCCTATAATCTATGCTTACGACAGCGTAGCACTACAGTGAAAGTGCCTTACTAAAGCAGAAAGTTCAAACGTGATTGTAAGAAATTAGAATTAGCAATGTATTCGGGACACAAGATTGTCCTCATGTTAAACGTTGGATTCCCAGCTGCTATCTGTTAATTTTTAAGGATGACGTTGTTTAAATTAGGGTCTAATTAAAAGACATTTCCCTACATAATACGCTTTGACAAAACTTTTTTCTCACCCATTCACTGCTTTTGGGTATACTTTGTCATCCTTTCTATGTTCATATTTGTTTTAGAAAGCATATTGACCCAGTTAACAAAACTATGAAACAAAGCACCTGCAAAAAATTTCGAAAATACGTAGCAAAGGGGCTGTAATTCAGTTAGATTTATACATTTATGTATATATATATACACACACATATATAATAAGTAGAAAACTTGCGTCTCAAGAACAAGAACATGATGAAACTAGACTCTCGAAGGTAATAAATCGCCATGAGAGAAAATCAAGTAGTTTCACAGTATAATAGAAAAGAAACTTTGTTGTCTCTTATAAACTTTCTTTAATAACTATGAACTTAATATTATTTGTGAGTTTATACAATAGCCTTGAACCTTCAAAACTATTGCTTACAAAATTCATCTGGGTATGATTTTTTTTTCGGATCAAATAAAACAGCTCGCGTCCTCACCCTCTATTTCGACAATAAGGTACCACATTAGAAAGAGATGATTTTGTTGTACATAAGCCGTTGGCGAAAGATACCCTGTGAAACTTTGCACTACTTTTACGCAAAATTCATTGGCTGAGCAGGGCACACATCAAGGCGCATCCTTCACCTTATTAAATTACCCAAGGAAGGTAAGCCGATTTTTTATTGGAAATGGCAAAGTTAACAACAGTAAGTCATCACCTTTTCCCATTCCTGTTTGTGCAGAAGAGAACTGATGCATTTTTTACTGCAGTGAATTGAGTGAATGAAAGTGGATTTACGTTAGGGTACATAAACCCTTTCCACAAGCATCTCTAGCGTTTCTAGGAAAGGCATTAAGAAATGCTCACTCTCTTTAAAAACGAGGATAGGATAGAAAATTGCATGGCATCACACCACACAGTATCAGTGAAGAAGCACACTGCTACTTTACACAGGAAGGGAATGAAAAGAAGAGTGCTAAATAAAATATACGGCTGAAAGGAACACGTGTTGTTTGATAAATGATTTCTCATCCCATGACATCCTTCCTGTCTTGACTTTCACTTTTTTACGCAGTTTCTGGGCTATCCCAAGCGGCTGGTGGAGAGCGACTACAGTTATCGCTGGAAGTGGAGCAACGCTGTCACTCTTAGTTGGACTTACCGCAGCCGCATCCTGTTGTATTTCTGACGTTCTCAACTCCAGTTCAGCGAGATTCGCAGGGACTTTGCAGTTTTTCTCAGGTTTGTACAATTCCCTCCACTTTTTCTTTAATATTTACTGTATCTTACTTTAAATTCCTTGCCATGCTTAAAATCCCTTCTATCTACTAAAATGGTACACTTCATACTATTTCTGATTTACGTGAGCATGTAACCACTTGGAAATCATATTGTAATTATAAGACATCATATTCTGAATTTTTATACCATTGTGTTGCAATCATGTAATATTTGTATGTGGAATGTTTCATAAGTGCTTGTTAGATATCACAAGAATTTTTTTTGTTTCTTTCGACATACACAAAAAGTAGGATAGCATGTGTCTTTTTAAGTAATTTAATTTGTAACATTAGACACGGCAACATGGCAGCTGCTGTGGAGCTGTTTCCGACTTTCTCTTTTGCCAGTTACAGTTACACTCCTTCACTGATAAGAAGTGGAACGCGATGACCGACTTACTGAAGAAGATATAGATTTAAATGAAACCTGTGTTGTACGGTGTTAAACATTTCATGTTCTGGATTTCATTTCATTACGATCTGCTGCTGGCCAACTGGATATGTTGACAGCCAACTTAACTTGTCGACAGAGCCTCTCTTCTTCTCAGTGCTCTCAACTTCCTGGTAGCCAAGTCTGATGGAAGTATTACAAGCGGACTGCAGCATTCAATGTTTCCAGTTTAGCGATAGATACAAAAGTGTATAGGAGGAAAGATGGTATTTTGGCCCGCTGTGATGTATATGGCATGCTTGTTTAATTGCTTTTCTTATCCCACCCAAGTCACTCGCATAAGTCAGTCAGTCAACAAAGATATTAGATTCCACCGCCATGTTAGTCGTATATAAAGTAGATTGCTAATACGATTTCAAAACGACTACTAGAGAGACAAGTTGGCGAAGAAGTTGATTGTGTTAAAGAGAAAACCATATATACCAACGCCTAGACGTCAGCACTGATAAAAAATAATAAAACGCGAAGTTATGAGGAGTAACTCATCGTCTTGATTATTATTATGATTCTACTACCAAGTTTTCCTTTCAAAATTACGTTCTCATCTAGGAGATTCAATTATATAAGTACTAAGGAATTTATTTGAAATATCAAGGCTTTACAAAAAGCTTCTACGTTGGTAAAACTTGAATCATGTTTTTGCCCTGATCGTTTATTTAGCTGTAAATGTTAGAGGAATTCAGATTAGTACTTTAGTAGATTTTGAAAGTTACGTATGTATTTACATACGTGCTACTTACTACATCATTCGATGAGTAAAGACTTAAATATTAAGTGAGTAGATGAGTGTTAGACTTAGTACTAGTTTCGATTTAAGGTTCTCTCGGACAAAATATTTGTCGTCGACCTTTCAGAGTGTTTACTGTACTTTTACTTATAAAAGTTTTGAGAGTATTTACGTACTTGTTTATCACTACTTGAGAAGCTTAAGTTGACAAATGCAAATTTAGTAGCAACTTCAATGAAATGAAACTCAATCGCATTTTCATGACTGCGTTATACTATATCATTGCCTATTCCCTCTTTATGATAATAGACTTATTTTGTTTAATTTTTGCCAGAACTTGTATGGTATGACTTAGCTCCGATGCTAAGAAGTTAATCGTTATATGTAGTGTCTTAAAAGGATGGAAACGTTTCCCCCTACGCAGCCGTTTATGTCCTTTGCTTCGCTGCACTGCACTAAAATGATATGAGGATTTGAATTTCAATAGCATTTTAGCATGGAAAATGCTTTTCTTCAACGATGTAAAGTCAGGGAATGGTAGGGGAAATAGTCATTTTCATTTTACCATCAGTGTTTAATTAAACAAGCAACCAGACAACACAAGTTTGTTTGGTCGAAAATCCTCTTTTTCGAAAACAACGAGCCTGATAATCTGGCTCAAGGCGAAACACTGTTGGAAACAGTCCGTTCTGGTTATTTTGTCACCATGCATGCGACATTATTGCCTAGTAAATGGAAACCTGTTCAGTAGTAGCTAATACATATGTATATTTTCATTTGGGCTGGGATTCGAAGGTGGGACAGAATTAGAAAAACTCTGAAGGACATTTGGCTTTGTCTCCATCTCTGCTCTTTTATTAAAACAGAATAGATGGACAATAATGAAATCCTTTTCATAGATGAGAAATGTTAGAACTGGTTTGCCAGAGGCGTCAGCATCAGGGCAAGAGAAAGGCGTAATGGGACTGAAGTAATAAGAATAGTTTTCTGGAAACAATCCCAAAGCTTTCTCTTCTTCGCTTAAAGGACATTATCTATACGAAATATACATTATGGTTCAAATGTTCGCGTCTAATATCAGACATTAGGTACCTAATGCGTTAAACACTATCTTCTTGAATACATGAATGTAGTATTAAGCGTTGGGGAGTTCCAGCTTTCCTTATTACAATACTACTTTTAAAAAGTTGAAGCAAAAAGGGATCTGGTTAAGAAAGAGAAAGAATTAGGATAAATTAAGCATAAAAACTAAAAGCCTTATTTTCTCATTTCTCTCTCACTTATCCATTTCTTGCAATATGGCCTAATGGGCAAAGCAATAAACTGAGAATCACAGGCAATGAAACAACGCGATGAGTATTTTCCAGGAAGATCTTAATGAATGCCAAGTAACTTGTTTCAAACCTTCCAATTCCAATCGTTCTCAATTCCCTCCGCTATCTTTTTTAGGAATGTTACCAACAGAAAGTGTGTTCATGGTTGTGAGAGCCAAGAACGATTGAATGGATGCATTTTATTTAGTGAACTGAGCCATGAAGAAAATGGCTTTATTTGTATCGTCATTAAGAGTTAACTCACTCCAAATTTTCTTCTTTATTCATGCATTGAAAATTGAAAAGATAGGAATGGAAAAAGAGCATACGGAATAGGAGAACTCATAAAGTGCATAGCTTGAACCTCTCCCTAATAAAACTGAATGTAAGACACTTTTTCAATTGAAACTATTTTCAACTCACTAGTTATTATTCCATTTCCTTTCTTGTCAAGTTAATGAAACAAAGTTCGGAATTCGATTTGATTGAAAGGAAACGGGCGAAAGTAACTTTCCTAAGTTAGATTGCTGAAAAAAACTGGGGTCCATAGATTTAATATACCCCAATGCTTAAAATATTTTGCAGAAGGGCGGCCGAATGTATATTATGTACCTATGTTTGCCATCCTGATTTTTTTCTCTGAGTACGGTTCGCACCTATATATTAATTCCGACAGATGAAAAATATTTATTCTAAATATGTATACGTTCCATTTTTAGTATTTTCTTGCAAAAAATCATTTCATCTGTCAGTTTTTACATACATACGAGAGAAAGTTAGACGCTAAGTCTGTCGGGAAAATGAGGCGTGATGTTGTTTAATTTTCTAGACACATCTTCATACCTTATACACATAAATATATATAGCCACATTGGCCCTTGCGTAAAGTTGGAAGTTTTTATACAACGGCCAAGTAGTCACATTAAAGCTGTTGGTGACCATTGTGCAGAAAATATTACATCATCAGTTACGCCAGCTGTTGCCATTCAGCGTGCTTGCTGTGTTCATTCTGTTGCATTAGAGGCAGCCCACGGGTCGTCTTAGTTTATGTTGTGGTGTCAATTCAATATGATGATATCTGAAAGAATACTGAAGCAACTTTGTTTATGTACGAGTAAAGAGAAATATGTGAAAGTGTGCTACATTTACCTAGAAATGACATTCGATGTAATGTAGGACTAATGCTGATGTTGTTGACCTTGCGCAGAATTAGGGAATTGCATACGTGTGAAAAGGGTGTTCATATGTATGTACATAGTAGCAAATATAATGCTGACTTTCTTAAATTTAGAAATGTCACAGTCACCTTATTACCAAATTGTGATATAGAGAAAGTTGTCCTTTGTTGTGATATTAAAAGTTGTTGTTGATACATTTTGCCTATAATACGAATAGTTGTGTACTAGGGTTATATGGAAAACAAACTTCTTGTTCCACCAAATTTCGCAACATTTGCAATATATCCACCATGGAGAAAAGACGCAATTTTGTTTGACTGTTAAAAACGCAAGGTTCGCGTTTGACATTCAGGAAAAAACACGATTGGCTGTGAGATAGCATGAAAGTGCGGGCTTTGGTGATTGTATAAATAGGCCCTGAGTAAGCAAACTGGAAACGAAAAGTTAAGGGACTGATTGAGTTGAAAAGAAACCTTTTTAAACTTTCTCCCATTTCGCTCTAGGCAGAAGCAGTTGTAAGCGTTTTATTTCTCTTCTTTTCAACCTCTTCAGAACAACTTTGTACATTTAGGGTGTACCTGACTAAGGGCGTATGGAGTGAAAGTGTAGTAAGTACAAAATATACTCATGAGATCAGCCCACTATGCACATGAATCTAGATTCTACTTGTTATGAAGGCATCACATGTATTCTTTTAAGACTGCGTTGGTGCCTTCCACTTTGTGGTGACATGAGGTATGCATAAACTTTAATGTATTATATTATTCTAGGAAATTACTACTGAACTTGTAGTAGTGCACATTCTCGTTTCCTAGTTTTATTTCCGTCGTCTGTCTGGGAAGGTAAAGTTTGCATTTACTTCTAAGTATGCATGCCTCTACAGGTTATGTTGAATTTGTTCGTAAATAAAGCAGAACCACATTGATTATGACATTATCGGTGGTGGTTATAATGGTTTTTCACTAAGGATATTAAAAGCACATATATAAATTCTAGGCTTGTAGTCGATACCAACAATATGCCAGTATCCAATTCTCAGTTGTCTGTATGTTTAAATTTACACCTTTCATTTTGTCAGAATCATTCAGAAGCAAATAAACTTCTTTCCCCCTAGTTGGGATTCATTGTACTTCTTCCTTTCCAATAATACTCGTTGATTTACTATGTCATAAAATTTTATTTGAATATTATATGTCCCAAATTATTGCCCAGATTTCGTTCAAGCATTCGCACCTTATGTAAATGGTATTTTAGTGTAATAATTCGAAGTTTCCAGTCGTATACAAATGTTTCATGTGGTTTGCTATTTCTTATATTCAGATAGTTGGTATCTCACACATACTCTAGGGTAATTTTAGTGGCATTAGAAGAAGGCATCTTGAACATCTTTCCTTCATGCTTGCATATTTTCGCTTATACGCACATCAAGCTTCCCACAACCCATTTTCTACCGAGATCTACGTACACCTAATAGGTAGCTTGTTAAGTAGCATATACATACCTATATCTATTTCCTGCAGAGACCATTTTCCTAGATCGTTCCTAGGTGGAGAATTTCACAACGTGCTGATTTTAATTTATATGAAACGTCCAAACCAGGAGAGAACATTTAAAATGGATGCCTTAGACTGTTTTCTTGTTATTATTCTCGGTCCCTAGCCTTGTGAGAATTTTTCATACACACACACAGAATTGAAATACAAAGTGACTGATAATGATTGTAAATCCTACGTGTGTTTGTACTTTCATGTATGTATGAATTTTAGTCTTATGCTTCCTTTTCCTTCCTGGAGACAATGAGATTTCGTACAAATCCCATCTGCACTGATGCATGAATTTCCCAAATGTAGAGCAACAACGTATGGTTATGTACATAAATGTATTACAGATGCAAAAGAAGCGTCGACTTCTTGTACAAGTAATGTACAAACTACAGACATTGCAAAATTATATATTATGTGACCTACCTATGTAATATGTGCATTTAAATTAGATCCTTTTGTATGTATATTACTATATAGACTTCCTTATGTGGCTTGAAAAATCCAACCTGATTATCATAAAGGTCCTCTTGTGCTCAGTCTTATTTCATGTGCAATTTCATTCCTTCCTCCTACTTTCTCCCCTCTTTTCTCTCTTGCGTAGGCTTGCTTTCTCTTTTCTCGCATTTAAAAAGCTAAAGAGAAATGGCAGGAAAAATTGGGACTCGTGGAAATAAGGATTAGGTACATATCCCATGGGAAGGTACAGAGGCGAACAAGAAACACAATTTTGCATGAACACTTATCTCCTCACTGCTTACTCTTACATATTATGCACTACTGTAAATTGTGGATAAGGCTTCCTCCATGTTATTTACGCTTATGTGTATCACACCTACATACATTTTGGTTCATTACAAATATCCCGTCATGCTTTCTATACATAAGAGATTCCTTCATTTTCTTATTGGTTACTTCACCAAAGCGTACGGTGCTCTGCATTCAAATACACTGATAAAGTTTAGGAGACAACTTTGAGCATGAAAAACAGGAAATTTCTCATGAATTCGTTTGCATTTTTAGTTTTACTTTGGAAATGAAAAAACAGTAGCAAGGAATGCTTGCCATTCAAATAGATCTACGAAAAAAACAGATCAGATGGTAAACTAGGTATGTTTTACCTCCTCACTTTTATATATAAACTTGCTTGTCCCTGTACCGCAGTGCGTATTACATGAAACATTTTCACAAGGATCTCTGAGGATTACGCCTTGTCTTATATAATATTGTCGCGAGAATGTTCATATAAAAATCCATGTGCTCCTTATATACCCTCAAACCTATTTTAATATGTACCCGTTTGTTGTTGGTTGTAGTTCATGCCACAGAAAAGCAACTTTCTCTATAGAATACATGTGTACCACTTGAAACTGAGAACCCTTCAGCGGATAAATGTATAATGGCGGTAGTACTTTGTTCTCGACAAAAAAGGGACAATGTTGACCACATTAACGCTGCTTTACTCATTTTAAAACTTTATGCAAATATCATTTGTACTGTAACGAATTTTGCGGAATTTTTCACCCAAAGGGAGTACGTGTTTATTTTACTTTTAGCATTTTACAGAGAACGCCTTTTGGGGATTTGCGTAACATTTAAGCACCGTCGGGTCCAGGTTAGATTAAAAGAGACTGTTAAACACACTTTGCTCAGCTTTATTCTAGGAATGCAAATTAATCTGAATAGCAAATTAGGCAATACATGAAAGAGGATTTAAATGACATGCATTAACCTTGGTCGTAGTGTGAGCCGTTTGTAAATATAAAAAATAGCTTAGGTCCATTTACCGACCGAATTGTCAGTGCTCAGAAATAAAAAATGATTCATCCTTTTCCGGTACAGTATCTTAAAAAGTTTTCCCTTTGAGCAGCCGATGTAATTAAATCAGCCTACTTTTTTACTCAACCGTCAACGTACTTTAGTTCTCCTTCAAAACAAATTAAGTTCCTGTTGTTCTTTTGAACTTTACACATGCTGGATGTATCAGGACACAAAAGGTTGAAACTATTCTTTGAAATTTAAGAGATGTTTCAATAATTACCTACTTAGTAGCTCTCTGTAGGACGTCACAAGCAAATGTACAATGATAGTCTTAATTTTGAATATAATAAAAACGCGTGAGCTTTCTCAGCAGAAGTTTTGTGACAACACAAGTTTCGATATGCGTTCAGTTTCCTGCCGATTGAACAAGGCTTTATGAAATTTTTCTTTCACTTTCTTCTGAAATGTATATTACTTTTACTCTTACAAATTTCATTTATGCATCACTGCAGCTTAATATTTTTCACTACTTACGTCGCAATAAGCAACTGCTGTTGTAACGTCTTTCCTCATAGAAAATAAATAGGATGAAATGATGCTGACGAAAAGAAACAGTTTTCGTTTCCATCAAGAAGTAGCATGCATGGAATAGGCTGTTACATTTGAGAAAGTTGTTAGAGATGTGATGCTCATGGAAATGATTCAACAACAAATGTGCGATACATGTACATATATGTATTATGTATGTATATACATGTTTCTCTTTTCACTTCCCACACTCCGTTTGAGAGTTTGAAGGAGTTCAAGTGAAATGTACGAAAAAGGCAATGTGATGAGGCAACAACAACTACAACGATTCATCCACGGTAATAATATCCCGACGATGATGACTACTACCAGGACAATGATGATCATCGTGATGATGCTTTTGTGTACTGTTACTACATATCGGTAGTAGTAAGTGAAGAGGAAAACGCAAGAGCTAGAGTTGGAAAGATAAAAGAAAAAAGCATTTTCTTTCTCTTTTTTAGCTTTACGTTTTTTATAGCATGAATTACAAATATACATGGCACCATATATGCTAACTGTATACAATGTGCATGGTACCCGTCTGCTCTACTTGAATGAAATGATTACAGCTTCAGATGCAGAAAGAGAAGAGCAGCCAAGTTGACGACATTTGATGTGATATGAATGCAAACTTTTACTGGGAACGAATCTGTACCTACAACTTTTGCTTTCTTTATTACATCTTACATTGCTTTTTTCTAGCATTAGCATTTCCCTACCATTTTTCTTCATGTGAGCTTTCAGATGGTTTTTTATTTGCGTAGTCTTGCCAGGAAAAGGTATTTTTCGATTCTGGTTTTGTATATGTAATATTTGTTCACATGTTACATATTTTATGCAAAACATTTCCGTTTTGGTGTAGGATGTTCTACAAGAAGAAAAATAGTTCTTGTAACTACAAGAAGAAAAACGAAATATAATATAGATGTGTTTCTGGTTCTGGTACTATAAATGCTAATGCTACTTAAGCATCATGCTCCTAAAAGGATTTTAGACGTAGGATAAAGGTTTTCTTTTCTTGAGAATCTTTTCCTGCAAAACAACATTCTAGTTCTTGTCAGAATGCGTACATTTTTAGAATTCTCCGATTTTTATGAAATCTCATTGCTATTAAGGCGTATAATGTGCTGCTTAGAAAACGTCAAGTACCATTTATACATAGGTTCTACTCCACCTACGTAAATACATACTTACGTATATGTACCTGTTTTACTAAGCGGGCAAATTGTTCAGAGCAAATACCTAAAAAAGCTCAGATAGTAAATTAGAGAGACTTTTACTTTCGTTGGAATTATGTGCTAGCATTATTCTGCGTCATTTGTCGCAGATGGAAAATTGTTGAGATGACGGAGACACAAAAAATGCAAAATATTTTTACATGGTGAATTGGAAAGGGAAAGCAACATGAGGTCGATAAATGATTTACCTGCCTGAAGCAATGCTAAATTTACTGGAAATTTGCTTGCTTGCGGGATTAGATAAACGAAAAAAAGAGATCGTAAAAATTTACATTTTACATGCAAAATTTTTATATGCTTCTAAATCTTAATTTACTCTGAGCCCCTTAAGCATTATTTAATTTGCTCAGTTATGTTCGTATGTAATAAGTATAACAAGTGAAAAATTTAAAGAAGTTATCTTAGCATCAAGATAAAAGCAATAAGCGTGGCGGAAAAGTCTGAGTTTAAGCAAGCAAAGCCAACTAAATGCAGCAGAGTACCAGTGCCAGAGAAGACCTTTAGTGCGGAAGGAAACTTATAAATTACAAATCACAATGAAACTGTAGAATCTCAGCCAACTTATATAAAGCAAAGGACAAGCTGCGATTCAGCATTTTTTCACGGCATTGTGTCATTGAAGAGATGGAAAAACAATTGTATATGCGAATATGATTAGAAACATACAAGCTTTATACTACAAATTACGTCAGGTGACCTATCCAGTTCCAGTCTAGAGTTGGTTCAACCTAACAGTCAGTCATAGAGTGTTATGTA
>JAHZNG010002982.1:0-11219 GCA_027744375.1 Orchesellides sinensis
TACCGGGAAGTGTATTGAAAAAGTTGAATGAACGATGAGCTACGAGAGCAATGTCATTTCTTGTTCCAACTTTAGTTTAGCAAAATTAGGACTCTTTGGAATGGGAAAATCCAAAATTGTACTCTTAAAGACACAATGGGTTCTTTTGATCTCCAAAAGATGTGCATTGCAGAAAAACTCATATATGAATGATTGATCTAAGCCGTATATTTTTAATGCGCACCTTACATTAAACATTTGCATATTTCATTTGCTTGTGTGAGTAAAAAGAGTTTAAGCATAGGTTTTAGGTATAAGTAAGAGTAAGTTGATGCATAATTATAAATACAAAACTTATCGTTTGGCACTGTTCGCCATCTGTCAGATAAATGGCTGCCTTACTGCCTTGTACGAAGAAAATGTTATCATTAGCGAAATCATTAGTTTTTGGTTACGGTGACGCCAGAGAGCAGCCTATGGTTTTTTTTTTGGTTTTTACAAGTTTGTGTCTACAACAGCCCATAGTATATCAAGATACATTGTAATATCAAGCATGGAGGCGAAAAAGACATATATGTAACAGAGTAACGAGATCTCAATTATTCCTTTGTTCCCATTCATGAAGTTTTAAAAGGGTTATGATTAAGCAAGTCTAGTAGCATAACAATAATCATCGTTAGCAGCCATGACCTATTGACTTTCTCTCAACGCAAGCCAATAAAACATTGTATTGCATATTGTTTAGTGCCAGTACTTTACATTATTTAGCAGCCTATTCAGGCATAATTAGCAGCCCAATCTCAATGAAGCCATTAGTAAGTTTCAAGGAAAATATAAGTAATATATTATCAAAAAGCCATTCATTCACCTGGACACCCTTTTTATCATATTTTCGGCTTATTTGATTATTTGTAAAAAGCCGCATGCATGAATCTTTGATCAATGCATTTTCCTCTTTGAAATGCAAATATCATGAACTTGCTAAATTGTATCCTTATAGAGTTAAGAGAGACGCCACAAAGTAAGAACGAATTTAACAAATGGATTTATGATGAAAGTATAGAAATGTTGACTAAAATTTTGTATTTTAATATGCGCTTTAAATAAGATTCATTGCTAAAAGCTTATGGCTTGTGCCCACCAACAATCAACAATGGAAGTATGTTTTAGGTTTTGTGTCGAAATTCAAATACCCAATCAGCAAACCTTTTATGGAGACTGACTGCTCATATTATATACATATAGGCACTTAAGCGAATAATCCTATTTTTACAACAATAAAATTTAGATCAATCAGGGCCAATTTGCACTTTCTCGGGGCTTAAAATCTTCCGTTATGTGCGCAAACAATTTTGACTTTCGTGATGACGTCGTTGGCAGCCAGCTATGTATGGTTTTTACTATGGATAGACTTTACCATAATAATTATTGTTCTCACACCCCTACCATGTCTCACAACAATGTGTTTGGAGAAGCAATATGATATGAGACGAGGATAACCTTATTTGAAATACCAGTTTACTATATTTCATGTTTGATTGGGTTACCAACACCAGTTCTTAGTCGACTGTCAATCATCAATGTCATCGTGACAGTTCACCTCGGAAGTTCACCCCAGCCACAGTTTAGGAAGTCATTTTAAAACGTAATTTGTAAACATGAAGCCAATTGAGTTATTGTTCGTTTTAGTAGCCTCCCTCCAACTCTGCAACTGTATTACAGTTCCAAATGAGGGGAAGCGAGTGAATCACTTCTGGAAACATCAGAATTCTAATGGACTTGGAGCTAAAAGTATTCATGCTACCGGATATAAAAATATGCGAAGGCAATCCGACGATGAAGATGACGGTAGTATGAGTGAAAATGATGGTGAGACATTTTGTTTTGGTGCATTTGGAAAACTGAATGAAAATTCCCCGTTATAAATGCAAATCTCTAACTTTTATTCTTTATAGATTCTTCGTCGTCATCAACTGGAAACAAAGACAAGGACTCGAAATCAAAGACGCTGAAAATCCCTCAAATAAATTTCTACAACTCGGTCCCAAATGCACTGGGCGTTGTTGGACAAGGTTTCCTCTGGATTCGTGAGTTGAGTGCTGCGATTGGCTCTCCTCTTCCCATTTTTATTCTCACCATTCCCATGATGCTGGCAGGCATTGGACTGATATTCATTCCGGATCTAACTCAACTCGGTTTACCTCTCTTTTATCCTGGAGGAGGTGATGAGTCCAGCTTACCTGATCTTTCAGACTTGGCAGATTTAGATTTTATTAAACAGGCATCTCAGCTACTACCTCCTGGTTTACTTTCAAGGGGATAAAGTGATATAACATATTGAAGCATCACTGTAAATACTACTAATGTCATAGTCATAAAAATACTCCCTGTTTGTACATTTTTTAATTTATTATTAATTTGTATTGATTGTTTTCGTTGTGGGAAAAAGTTCACTTTTGTATTAATAAACATAATACAGAGTGTCAGTGCACAATCGCTGAAGAAAATATGCAGATCGATTGTGTGACATTGAAACATTATACGCACGCTTTATTTTTCGATATCCGGTTCGTGAAATATAAATTCAAACCTTTGCTAAGCGTAGTAGCGCACGTTCATGGTCACAATCACCTATAAACCTCATTTAACGCGCGCTACTTACTCTCCGACAGTAAGTAAATCATTCATACTTGAACGCATTTAGAAGAATATATGTATTCCTTATATAAAATTTTTTACGTACTTTAAATTATTCGAGCTCAGTTAGAACAATATTTTAAAGATGCTACGCTTATTCTACGTAATTACTTTTGTTATCATTACGATAACCTGTCCAAAATCAAGGTTGACCTACGCACTGTGTGATTATCATAAACCAAACCCAGTGGAAAACGCATTTCCAACAATGCTAGCCAACCCAGAAAGTTATATATTGTCTACTTACAACTTTGAATTATGTCCCTTCCAACGGAAAAACAGGAACCTTCGGTTAATGCAGTTTTCTCGAAATTACAATTTAACTGTAAATAGGACAACTACAGTAGGAAGATTCACACAGCCGTACTACTTCATAATAAGTTTTTTATTCATTCCTCCCGATTCCAGTAATAACATCTTTAAAACGTTTTACTACTTTTCGTTACTTCCGTCGACACTCTTTGTATTGTATGTCGGAGAGCAAAACAAACCGTCAATGAGAATATTTTTATCAACTTCAGTTTTAATTAATCGGCCAGCTACAAAAGTTCTTATTTATTTGGGTGGAGAGCGACCACTGGCTTCTGTGGTTTGTAATGGATACTGTAAAACCGAGAAATATCTTTACTTCACTTCATTTGCCAAACTTATGTTGAGTCCGCTACGCATTCACAAACAATTCTTCTGGAATGGAAACGACAGGCAAATCACAGCTCATGTCTATGTACGCTTCCTAAAGTACTTCGAAGACTACCCAGATAATTTTAAGGCTTGTGCGGAATTCGTTGGAATTGGTGGAGCCAAGAGTTATTTTTGTACGGCTGAATTGATGAGTGCAATTTATCTATCAAATATTCACAACCTTTCATTTCAGGTGACCAATAATCCCAGGAAAGCCGCATCAGATCAGTTTTTCAGCAGTGTCACTGCTTACACCCATTATGACTTTCTCTCATCTTTAGTACTAATTGATGGTATTCTGTTCTCTAAATTTGATTCCCAAAGACTAATCTATTGTACTCGAGAAAGAAGCTCGGAAGGGGATCAGTTAATCAATTATAACGTCTGGACGATTGCATTTTCTCCCAGTTTATGGGCTGCCCTAATTCTGCTACTAATTTTGGGATCATCATTGGTCTCCTGGATTTACTTTTCCATCGTCTTCTCCATTCCGGTAGCAATTGAAATGTTTGGCATGATCTTTGGTAACTCGTTGTTATCAAGTGGTATATTTGGGGATAGTAGAAATAGTTGCTTAAAGGTATTTTTATTGGTGATTGGTGCAGTGATTTGTTCTCTGTATGAAAATACCATTACAAGCTTGGTGACGGTTTCTCCACCTCCACATATTCTTGAAAATCTAAAGCAAGTTGTGGATAACGGGTTCAAAATTGTGTGGTTCCCCAAATTTAATCCCACGCCACCTCACTTGCAATTCCAGTCAAACTTTAGGGCATATGGCATCTTACACAAGATTAATGAAACTTTTGTTGAAGAAAACGTGTTGGGCCCTAACGGGATTACTTTTTCCCAATTGCTACGTCCTCCGGCAAAGAATACTGTGTTTGAATCAGGAAGTTCTAGTTCTGGACAAGTTACTAGACAAACTATTGAAACGCTTATCAAACGCAACACTACTTCGCAACATGTTTCAGCAATGATACAATGTCATGTTGTTAAAGAGGAGTTCCACCCTAAATTATTCTTTTCTGAGATGTATTTAATTAGTAGACATTGGCTAATGAAAACTTTAATGAGAATTTCAGATAGTGGCTTGGTAGATCAATGGGAGAGGTGGTCTGATTGGGCTCGAAGATTGGATTCAAAATTACTACCGGAAGAAATTCCTCATAGGACAGACATTGTAGACTGGCGCAAGATGCTACCTATAATTATTATTTGGTTTGCGCTCTGTGGAGTGTCATTTGGAGTGCTTTTGGGCGAATATGTATGGTCAACATTTAAAAAGTACTGATGTTTCTTTAGCCGTGATAGTTTTAATCCTGCTTAGTATAAATCAGTAAATTAAGGTATATGCAAAAAATTGTTGTAATTCAAAAATCCAATAATTCAAATTACATTAACTTTTGAATGTGGGGTATCCTTATATCCTTATATATATCCCTAAGAAGGAGAATCCTTATATGATATAAGAAACATAATGTATTCCACATTCCACAATGATTCATTTTATATATTTTTTATTTTTGCTACTTAGCTAATCCATAGGCATGAAAGCAAGGTTATGGCTCAGACAACTGTACAAGAACGGAAGCTAGATATTAAAAATGCATACTATGTAAATTATAATAATTTATAATATAAAAGTTAAATTAGTTTGTTGGGAAGGGTCTTTTTTCTCTTATGTGTATTAAGATGCTGACTGCTTATTTAAAAAAAACATATGCTAAACTCTCATGCGTTTAGATATGAGGCTTGACTCGGAGAAATTGTGAATTGAAATTGGTGAATCAGTAAAGTTCGTTTGGTCGTTCATCTTAAAACATGCATATAAGTTTATATGATAGGCATATGATAAGCTTTGCATTGTGGAGGAGAGAAGCTAACAACCAGAGAACCTTAGACATTTTAGTTATAATTTAACATGCATCAATTTACATCAGGTTTCCTTTCATGATACTTTTATAGACGACCGTTTGTGCAGATTTTAAGAAGAATCTTTAAAAGTTTGAAATTTTACAAAATAATTAATCCTACATAGACAAAATCCTGAACTAATCTTTAAAATTGTAATGGAGATGGAAATCCATGTGGACAGAGAAGGCGAGGAGGCTATGCAAGTTGACTACCAAAATACACCCGAACTTCCGATGGAGGTAAACAAAATAATAAGTATTATTTAGTTGTTAATCTGCATTTGCAGTTATAGTGGGACTTTAAATTGTAAGAACTTTGTTTTACAATTTTGTTAGGTGTGGGAATTCGTATTTGACAAGGTAAGCAACCCAACAGACCTCTTGGCTTGTTCCAACGTGTGTATGAGATGGAAGCGGGAATTGACGCGGAGTCGAGAACTTCTGTTTACAATTGTAAGTTTTTAAATAAAGTAGATTATGATTAATTATATGACTGTAGGTAAACTGTAGATGTATTTCATTACTTATTACAGACGTTGCCGTTCCTCGTAAGATACCTGCGAAGGGCCGAGACGTGGAAGGCTGTCCGGTTGGTGTCAAAAAAGTGCAAACGGGCGATGGATGCTCTGCTGGAGTCAAAGCCGGAGAAGTTTAATGTGGAGGAAGATCCGACTGCGGGTCGTGCTAATCATTTTTACTATTTGACTTACGATGACGAGGTGGATAACTTTGTTGAGGCGACGAAAGACTGTCCTTTGGCGAATCCTTTTCCTACAAGATGTTTACATGTGTTTGATGAAGACGATGACGACCTGGAGGAGGGGTATGTGGAGGAGATGTATCCACGAGTTGGAGAAATTCTGACAAAGTATGGTCATCAGTTGTGGAGACTTTCAGTAGTAATGTATCTGTACGATGAAGACCGCGAGTTGGTTGATCCTGGCCTTAATCTTGAAGACTTTTTGGGGTGCTGTCCTAACCTTAAAAGTCTGAAGGTGTCTGTTAAAAATGACTACTATTGCGTTACTTATCCTGATGAAGAGCTATTACAACTGCCAAACCTTGAGTCATTGGAAGAACTTGATGTGACGGAGGACGAATTTTTGATTTCTTATTATGACCAGCGTGTTAGTGAGACTTGTTGGAGTTTGCTGAACCGATATGCTCAGCAAGTCAAGAAGCTTGGAATAGACGGAACAATGTTGACTCAAAAATGGGATTGGGAAAGGGACAACCCTTGCCTCGAGGAGCTAAAGCTTTACTTTGGTGGTTTTAATGCTCGCGACGCCAGCTTCTCAGAATATATATTGGGCAACTGGCCCTTTTTGAAGAAAATAAATGCTCAAGTTATTTGTGAGGATTCTAGAATTGTGCGTAAAATTGTGAACACGTTTGGGGAAACTCTGGAGGATCTGGAAATACGCTTTGTGGTAATATGCCAAAGAATGTGGATATGGGATGAATGTGAGGCTAGTGAATGCCTCAATCGTCTCGAATTGCCACGGTTGAAGAGGCTTTGCTTGTGGGAGTACGATGGATCTTGTAGCTTTCTTCGTAAACTGCCAGTTTTGGAGCGCTTCGAGTTTATTGATTGTGACCCTTTCCCTTTAAAGCTGACTGGTGGAAGTAAGGCTTTTCCTAGAGTTGAAGATGAAGACGAAGAAGATGGGCCACCGCCACCAGAAATCAACGGGTTTTTAGGACGTATGTATGATTCCAATATATGGCAGATTGTTCCATCGTTGAAAACGTTTGTGGTGAAGACTCATGACGATAAAAAAATGTCTTTAGATAAGGAAGCAAACACCCTCTTTTCCTATTCTCGGGATGTACTGGAGTATAATCAGCAACAAAATGAGAAGGGGAATGATTAAAGTTGTAGCAGTAATGTTATACACGTCGGCAGTTAAAATATTATTTATTTTTTCTTTATGAAAGTTTTCTGGGAGCAATTGGCAAGAAATATTTGTAATTATGGTACAATTTTATATGTTTATTGATTTCATTTTTTAAAAGATTATGGATGATTGATGGGTGTGTGTTTGAATAACTATATAATAAGTAGTTTACTTGCATTTCTTCGGTTTATTAACAATTTTTGCAAGCTTTATGACATGGTTTTATCAACAATGTAATCCTTCATATAACTTTTGATTTTCTTGTAAGATGACTAACATTAAATGACTTATTGATTCCAAAATACTTGTAAAATCAAAAATCTTGTTATTTTCATCCTTTTACGTGCGTCCAAAATTATGCAAACGTAAGGCTATTGCTATTGCACATGGTATAACATAAATTAAATTATCGAGTATAGAGCATAGCAAATCATGTTTTTAAAACTGACATATGAATTTTCAAACACATCCGTTCTCTAAGGTTGATTTTATTTTGGATGACAACAAAAATTTTAAACAAAATTGTTTAGTTGGATTTGAGTCTTTGGTTTGTCAATTTATCTCTTGAGTCGCTGGTGGGGTAGGTTTTTGGGAGTCGCTCGGTCACCTCATCAGCAAATAACTTGGCAAACTCCAAATACCGGGCAAATCTAAGTTTTAAGGCGTCTGCAAGCATTTAAAGATGTATAAATTAAATTTTGAGTTTCGTTCAAGGTTTCGATAAGTTGTATGTTTAAAAAAGTAATTTAGAGCATACCCAAAATTCCACGGGCGTCTTTATTGTTGTCGGCGTCTGCACTATGTTGACCAATATCAGAAAGAAATTTGGCCTCTTCCTCTTCTGAAGCCCCAAATAGTGTCACCACCATTCTCATAAATGTGGTCTCTGTAAGCTCTTCAGGAGCGATATCATACATCTACATACATACAACAATAACCATTAAATCGACATATTACGCATTCAAAATCAAATTCAAGTACAGCTTTTGCTTGTACCTTCACAATCACATTCGTCAGGTCTTCGATAAGCCAAGGTTTTTCTTGGTACATGATAGAGGAAAGTGTCAAGTAGGGTCGAATATCTGCCGTGTTCTCCTCGTCCTTTTAATAACAAGAAAAAAATTGGTTAATTAACACTAATCATTTTCTTTGCTGTAAAATATCAGAACTCTCTTCCAGGTACTTTTTTAAACTCGTTAAACACTGCTTCGACTTCAGGCACTCTTACACCCTCCGAGGTAGGAACATTGAAGAATTCCCGTTGAAACTTCTGAAATGTCCATCGGAATTCTCGGGTGTTTTCAACTGTGGAGGCATGGTTGATAAGGAGTGAAGTCTCCCTTAAGGCGCTTATCAAACTATACGAGGCAAGGTAGAATATGTACGTAAGTCTGTCTGATCTCATTATTAATTTGCTGTTTTACTTTTTAAAATACACGATAGCTTACCCAACTGATTTCTTAGCCCGATGAATACTTCTAAGTTTATTCACAACATTTTTCCTCATTGAAGTTAACAAAAGACCATCTTCAAACTGATAATCCGATACTGGGATGTCAAGAGCTCTATAAAACAATATCATTATTAACAACATTAATTAATTTTATAATGTTAAATTCCTGGTCAGGCCAAGTAATTGACGTACTCTGCCATGACCCTGCGAACATTGTCAGCAAAGAGAGTTGGGCTCTGTTTTTCGAGCTCATTCGGAACATACACAGGCAAGTACTCCAATTCAATTCTCACAAAAAACTGGGCCATAGCATACCAAAAACTCTGACCTCTGTAAATTCCAAGAGCAATCAATTTATACTTCTCTTCAATACACAGAAATTAAATACAAGAGACGATTTCTTACACTTGTAGGAACAATAAGACATTAGGAACAAGAAGATATTTGATAAATGTTTTGATTACATAAATCCGGTTAGATTGGATTAATCTTGGAATACAGTTTTTACTTACCTGAGGCATCCCACTTCCATTGTAGACTCCTTGAGCTCTCTCTTTCAGCCTAGCCAACGTTTCTCGTCGACTGTCTTTGTTCTCCCTTGACACATATACTGCTTGGGTGAAATCGACAAGTTCTGTTGGAGTATGGAAAACTTATAGTAATTAACTCCAAGACTAATTACTATATATAACTTTATTAATCAGAACGTAAAAACTCACTTCCGAAAATAGGTACATCCTTTGTTGAAATTTTCGCCACAACGCTCGGGCAGCCAAGTAAGATTTCAGCATGTGCATCAAAATTGGAGGAGTGTGGAGCCACGACCAAGATAGGAGCATCTTGCGGCTTTGCTTTATTGCCCTTTTCTTTAATGTTCCAGATGAAGCCAGTGCAGAAAACAAAACTTGGCATGAAAATATAGGTATTCATCCAGTGGAGAACTCTGTTAGGTGTAAAATAGTTATTGTAGCATTAGCATTTAAAACTTTACTAAACCAGCATCTCGAAGCACACTTGAAGATTATGAAGTGGATTAACCTTCGTGGCTTAGACAAAGGGCGATTTTGGGAGTCTTCAAAGGATACGCCACACATGCCAATCACACTCATAAGGAGACCCAGTAGAAGGAACGGGATGAATAGCATGAATTTGATCGGGAGCAGTGTAAATGTTAAAATGCCCATCTATTTTAATTCAATTAAAAAATATTGATTACTGGTAGGGCAAATTATTAAAAAATTAATCAGAGCTGGCAGCTAGCAAACCTTGATTTTCTGCAATAAAGACACCTCGATTCGACAATAGAATGGATTGAAGTACGGAGTTTGGTTTGCCTTCTTATTCACTTCAAGTTTTGCCATTTCGTCAGTCAATTTTAGGTATTGTGGGAGTTAAACTAAAATTTATATCCAGTCGAGAGGATCATGAGAAGATCTCGAAAGGTGGAAGTGACTTTTGTTGGTACCTGGATGTTGTTGTGGTAAAATGCTTGGGCTGTAAAACTAATTACAATGGAAATTAGTAGGGAACTAGATTAGTAAATCATGATTAGCATAAAAAGGGTTATAGTTACCTAAATGAGTTATTAGGTAGGTATATTCTACCATCAACTGTAGTTGCTGACCGATGTACAGGAATCAGAATTTCTGGAAATGGATTTTCCAAGAAGTTGTTTAATGCCTAGCATGAGACAAATATTTAACAATGAAGTTTGGTTTTTGTTGGCAGGGCTCCAAAAGGAATACGTGCTTTCATTTATCCCTTCGATCAGTAAACTATATACTATCCATTATACTTCATTATAATAATTTGGGAAGTACATGGGTTCGGATAGTACCATCTACTGTCTGTGAGAGAGTTTGCGCTTGTGGGGGCGTTTTACCTTTCCCTTATTAAGAAAGTTCATTGATTTCTAAACCGTGGGTCTTTCTATGAACTCTCTAGAGTTTGCTTAATAATGGAATTTATGACATTTAAACTAATGTATTATTATTATTATTAGTATTACACAGCCACTTTGTACTTAAACGGTTTAATGAATAAACAGGAGGGGAATTTGTTTGCATTTGAATCCGTAGCCATAAATTATCAGCAAAATACTTAAAAATATTCTTCCTGGTAAAATCAATAACTTGAGAACTAGAACGATTTAGTGTTTTTACGGAATGAGCAGAACAACTGTATCAACACTATTATTCGTAGATTAATTAAATATAGCAAATAAAAGTTTCTTTTGGTATTGGTATAGTTCAAAATGCTAAACGTAAAAAATCTTTTATTTTATGTTGTTTTGTACAAACTTTCTGTTTTCGCTGCTTATTTCGTATGCGAGAGTTTTTATAAACTTTAAAATCAAATTACTTGTACTGTGTATTCAAGGCAAACTGCCTTGCAAAGTATTTACTTTTACACAACTCTGCAATTGTCTGAATTTACATCCGCGACAGGAAAAGTCTATTTGTAGTGCCTTAGAATAATGAAGCGAAGAGAATTGATGTCAGCGTCATAAGCATCTGTAATGATGCATCCGGCGTCACTAGAATAACAGCATTGTTCCGTCTACGTCTTCCATCCTTATCAAATTCATTTCCACCA
>JAHZNG010002983.1:0-19083 GCA_027744375.1 Orchesellides sinensis
CAGGAAAATGCTGGAAGTGAGTACCATAATCGTGAACAAGCCGTAAAAATTCCACGATTGCTCCATTCCCCAGGGAAACACCCATATGAGTACCAGGCATTATGGATAAACCTCCGGTATTGTAATTGTAAGTAAGGCCAAAAATTTGTCAACAAGACTTTCCATAGGAAGATATACATTAAACAAGGAAAAGTAATCCACAAAAAAAATTATTTTTACGAGGACAAATTCGTTGCTCTTAATTTCTTAGCAATTTCGATCTGGTCTTTCATTTTTAGTAAACAATTTATTGTAGAAAGTTTTACAAGCATGCAAAACGAAGAGGAAATGGTTAACCCATTAATTTAAAATAAACTTATCCCTTTCGTTATCATTCGTATTGCTGTTTCTGAACGTCTATGAATATGGTTTTGTTTTATTATGAAAATACCTCATGTTGCGGCATGGCATGGACATACAGACTTGCAAATAATAATTGTTATCATCATTCCCCAAATAATATCTAGCACGTATTCTGCAAATAGAATGCTCGTCCTCCTTGGACTGATATATTTTCCGCCTTAAATAATAAGATTGTTGCTTCCTTTATCCGTACAGAAGCCGATGATGGTTTGAACATTAAGTGCCAGTAAATGAGTTTCGAGTTGCTTTCGTAGTATTGGTAGTGGTTAAATGTTTCTTAGTAGAATATAATGTGAACATTATGGCAGTGCCATATTATAACTTAAAAATATTTTAACTACCTTCCGAAACTATAAAAAATCATTTGGGCTGTAAAACCGTTGCCTTAACTGAACTGAACTAGCTTTATACCTGAACAGCAGCATAAAATGAAGTAGTCATCATTTATTATTATTTTAATAAAGAATTAGAAATCAAGCATCGACTTCTTTAAAATATTTTCAGCCTAATTTGAACGTATAAGCAACAAAGATGCAGCTTTATTTAATGTAAGAAAACGGTACTGACCATGAACGGTATAATTGATGTAAGCCTAAGACTATTTAATAATATTTAACATTTATGCATACTGCCCTTTCCTCTTTCTTACTCTTAGATGTAAGCCTTTAATTATAGGATATTAGCGTTGATTCATATAATATCGTTACAAAGTACATTTAAATAGTTTTGCAAAATCATCGACTATGTCCAAATATGCAATAGAAACTCGCGACAAGGTAAACATTTATGGGGCTTCATTTGTTTTATGTGAATTACCTTTTACTTTTGTTAAAAACATATAAGAAGACTTGATTGCTAAAGTTTATGTATTGGTAGGTTTCTTCCGTAATACACTTTCTTTATATCCATTATTAATTGAATTGAATGGTATAATGATTTCATGAAATTCAATATTACCCGTAATTGCTACTTTGCTACACAAAGTGAGTTGTTAGGTATTAGGACATTCTGTGGATTGCACTTAACATTAAACAGCATTTGCTATTAAATGTCGACTTCCAATTCCAATAGGTATTTTGAATTTTGAATGGAAACCGAAGCATACGAACGTAATCTATTTAATTTAAATGAATATAATGAATGAAAACGCTTTACATAAACTTAATATTCTGTCTTAGTCTCTTTTTTCTACTGTATGCAACTTCTCCTGTTTTCTCGCCACGTGGTGAAATATCCCCTTTGACTGTCACTTCGTCGTAGATTCCTGACTTTGTTGATGAGATTAGAGATAACTGAATAAAAATAAATCTGTGTCCGTTAAAAGCATTGCGAATATATGTAACTCAATTTTTTATTAAATAAAAACAGTTCAAATTCACCTAACACCTAAAGTATGCACAGGTGTTATTAGGTTATGCTTAAATACTTCATTGAATTGCAAATCTTACGTTCAGCGCTAGTAAAACTTTCTCAACATTCTTGATTCTTCCGTCTATAATATTACAACAAGGATCACATATAGAAGAGATCACGAATTTTGGACGTAAAATGCTTAAAGCATATTTTTTGTGTGAAACAAAAAAGCAAGCAATTCATTACAAGGAGACACATAGCTTTTAACCAACGCGTTTGTGTTTTGTTGTTTATGCTGTTGTGTTTCTGTCACAGCCTTAATAAATATTGCATAAAAATTAGAGCATTCCACGTTTCCACTGTTTCTATTTTTGTACGTTGCTGTGTTCGGGTCTACGAGGCCAGTCATTAAACTATCAGTCAGTGTTACAAATATGTACATATATACATACGTGTAGGTATTTGTGGTAAAAGGTATTCGCGCATGCGAAAGGTCGTGACTGCTGTGTGCAGTATTATTTTAAGCTAAATAAACACAAACATATCTGCATCTCAGATATAACACATACGCTTTACAATTACAACAGTCAGTCGAATTGCTGAAACAAGGGTTAATAAATACTGGGAAAAGTAATTTCAATGATTACCTGAAAGACATGAAAGAAGTAGGAAAAGCTTATTGTGGCCAATGTATTGTAAAAGCACATATGCATAACTGTTTGCTCATGTATCCCCATTCTATTCTTGGACTTTCACCTTTCACATTTACCTAAAAGCTTAAATATGTAGTCAGTCATGTAGTGTATGTTTTTGCTATGACTCGTTATTTTATTCTCTCCGAACAAAACAAAGAACCCTTCGTGGAAAACTAGTCATGTAATGTATGCAGTATGCATGTATGTAAAGTAAAGAAGAGTGAATGATGTTTTCATCTACTTCTAATTAATTAGTATGATATTTAAATAGAAGTCAATATTATATGAATCAACGCTAATATCCTATAATTAAAGGCTTACATCTAAGAGTAAGAAAGAGGAAAGGGCAGTATGCATGTATGTAAAGTAAAGAAGAGTGAATGATGTTTTCATCTACTTCTAATTAATTAGTATGATATTTAAATAGAAGTCATGTATTACAAAAGAATATATATATATAGTCATTATATAGTCATTATAAGTTACTAGTAATCTTTTACAATATGCCATTTTTATGATTCTCGGAATGATGACCTTTTACATTATCAGGGTTTTCATCATGATGGATTAAAATCACTTTCGTGTAGCTCATGGAAGAACAATAATAACAACTCCCACGCTGTTATTCCTAGCTAGTTTGGTTAAATGTCAGGACTGTTATACCTCATTACTTTGACATTCCATTCTCAAGCAATTTTAAGTTCTTCGTTAGACTAAAAGTTCTGTATATTCTTTTGTTGTTGTTTTCTTCCTTACTAGGAATACTGGGAACAAAGAAAGAGGCAGGATGAAGAAAGGGAGAGATTAGAGGCTATCAGGAAGAAAGAAAAGCATGAGGAAAGTGCGGTAGCTTCATCCGAAGTGAAACAAAAACTGCAAGGTTTCCTGCTCAGCAAAAAGCAAAGGGAACAAGCTGCAGCCAAAGCGTGTGGAGTTACAATTCCAAACTCAGTTACATCTGCCGGAGTCATAAATCCTTCGAATCCTTCCACCCCAGGTATTTTACTGATGTGAAATTTACTTCCAATAGTGTCACACCATAGTCCATGCTTGTTTATGCTGATTTAGTTTAAAGAAAAGTATAGAAACTAATGAATATTTTACATTGTCCCAAGAAGGGAATTTCCCTAATTGAATTTGAATTATTTCGATGAAAACATTATAATTAGATGCTTTGATTTTTACTGTTTTACACAAATAAACAGTTTGATTCTTAACATTTATAAAAAATCTCCAAATGAAGCCAATGAAATATGATGTTCACTTAAAATTACAGGTTCTGGGCCATTCCAATCTCACCCCTACAGAAGGCCTCTTCTAATAGCTAAATACGAGGAAGATTTTCCACTCAGAAAAACAGGTAAAGAGCCTCTGAAAATAATGTGTCATAAGTACTTTTTTCTGAATTTGACCTTTCACTTTTTGTTTTATGTATATATATATATATATAAATAGTCTAACATAATAAGTAACTTTTCCGTTTTGATTTTTCATATTTTCAAACTGATAAAATGTAGTATTAAGTTCATCATAATGTAGTACGGGGAGTGCTACTCTACCTTTACTCTAGAAATATCGTGTCATATACGCTTGTGACGAATGGCACAGGTAAATGATTTTGACAGGCTTTCTGAAAAAATACTACGTAAATGGAAAAATGCCATGTATGAGTTATTGGGCAAAACGTAGTTTCCTAATTCTAATGCCCTAAACACAGAAGATAAGACCAAGTTTTCATAGAAATTGTAAGGTTATGCCTGTCAAGAAAATTTCCGATTGCATTTTATATCTTGACATGAAATGAAGCTGAATAGGCTGTAAAATGTCTACTTAGTAAACATGTGCTCCTATGCATATTATGTAGAATTCAATGTTGTACTTAAATAAACATTGTTTTCTTGTTACACGAACTAAGTCGATTATATTAATGTAAACGAATTTTTAAGTAACCGAAGAGTGATTTGACGTGTTTTTCGCATGTGTGTGATTTTTGTGGTTGGTTTGAACAAATCTCAATAGCCTCTGAGCCTAACCTCTTGAAGATGCGGTTGAAACAACGCGTATTGGAAAGGCGCAGTAGCCCACTGACGCGAAGGAGAGAGCGCTCATCTTATCTGAAGCGCCGCTCTTACCTTGCAAGTATGCGATTGATTTCTTTCTTGTTGTTGCTTCCAACTTTTCGCTTTAACCTGGAGCGTTCTTTAGCGTTCTTGCGATGTGCTTTCCTTTAGCAATAAAATGCAGTCATAACTGCAGTTCCATAACTGTTCCTCCATGGGGCATTGCAATAACAGATAAAATGTTGACTTTATAGTGGATGGAGGAGGAAGTGCTGGATCTACGCCAGACTCTGGGCCGAATTCACCTCCAATTAGTTGTAGCATGACTGGAGGAACATCACATTCCGGGAGCGGTGGAGGAACTCCACAGCACGATGAGGGTGGAGGAGGGGGAGGTTCTCCGTATGGCAATTCAAATTATGGACCTACTAATAGTCCTAGTGTGTGTGACTTGACATTGTACAGTAGTCCCTCACTGCCAAATATATCTCTTGGCAGACCTATTCCTCCGAATTCGGTACGGCTAAAAAAAATTATGACGCTATGTATGGTTTCTAAAAAACTGGGATGCTTACTAATAAAAAATATAACAATGATTTAGGAGAGTAAACTAGCTGCTGTTTCTGAGAACGAAGTTCGATGTCCTATTCCACCATCTTCAATTATGTCTTCTGCTGGAGTTCCATTGCTACCAATGCCGTTTTATGGAGCACCGCATATTCCTATTGATCCAAATGAATTGGAAGCACTTTACAGGTCAGGTGGTATAATGGCTTTGGCATCCTATCAAGCACAAGCCGCCCAGGCAATGAATGCTGCTGCTCATGCACCGGGGCCGGATGGTGATCCTAGCAGAATCGGACCTGGCCGGACTATCCATCGTCCTCTTGGGAGAACACAGTCAGCCCCTCTTCCACTTGGTCATCCAATGCTAATGATGAATAATGCTGTGGCTGCAGCCGCCCTGGGCCAAGCGCATCCACCAAATGGTACTAGTCCTCCTTCCATTCCTCCCTCAGCATTAATGGGTCAACCACCTACAGCACATCAACTGCTGAGACAGCACATTCGTCAAACAGTGTTGACCAGAGTTGGATCCAGAGGTCAGATGATTAGCCCAATGAATAGAGGTGTGAGTGTTGAAGAAGACTCAGGGGAAGGAGAGATTGATAGTGATGAGGCATCACTTCCAAGTCATCACCAACAACGTGAGTATGTTAATAAAATGGTACAACAACACATTCATCTGAAACAACAGCAACAAATGCCAGAAAACCGATCTGTTAACTCGAGCATTCCGAATCCTGTTGTGACTGTCGCGTCAGCTTCGGCCATTCCGCAAAGGCTTCATCACTCTGCAAGACCTTTGAGTCGTGCTTTATCTAGTCCCCTTGTCGCTCTTGGTCCTACCTCACCACAGGATCATCCAATGCAACAGAGTATCTCATTGAAACCTGGAGGTACTGGTCTCGCTTTTGACAGCTTGATGTTAAAACATCAGTGTTTGTGTGGTGACAACTCGCAGCATCCTGAGCATCCAGGAAGATTACAGAGTATTTGGGCTAGACTACAGGTAAGTATGGTTTGGATAATTTAATTTGCAAAAATTAATTTGCAGACACATAATTTTATAATTTATTTTTTCATATTAGGAAACGGGTCTTATCAGCATGTGTGAACGTATTAGAACACGCAAAGCAACTCTTGAAGAAATACAAAGCTGTCACAGTGAAGCACATACGCTTCTTTTTGGTAATTCGAATTTGAATTGAATTCTAGTAAAATTACGATGTTGCATGTCGAATTTTATTTTGATGTCTGGAATTGTATATTTTAGGAACTAATCCCCTGAGTAGACAAAGGATGGAGCTAAGCAGATTCCCAGAATCTAGTCTACCTATAAAAAGTTTGGTCAGATTACCTTGCAACGGAATTGGTGTTGATTCAGATACTACTTGGAATGAACTACATACCCCGTCTGCAGCTCGAATGTCTGTGGGATGCGTTGTTGAACTTGCCTTGAAGTAAGTTTTGAAATTAGGAGAATACTTGTATATTCTAAATATGCATACATAGTATTTTTAACTGAATTTGTGATGCATCTAGGGTGGCAACAAATGAGCTGCATAATGGATTTGCTATCGTGAGACCTCCAGGTCATCACGCAGAACCTGTTCAAGCAATGGGATTTTGTTTTTTCAATTCCGTGGCTATTGCAGCAAGACAACTGCGATCTCGCTTGCAATTGGAAAAGATTCTCATAGTTGATTGGGACATTCATCACGGAAATGGAACACAACAAATATTTTATGATGATCCTCATGTTTTGTATGTGTCTATTCATCGGCACGATGAAGGGAACTTTTTTCCTGGGACCGGAGGGCCAACTGAGGTACTGAGGTTCTTTATCAGTTTTATAACACCGATTTGATAGGATATAGTACAAAACTACCAAACTTACCATTTTACATTTAACTAGTGTGGCATTGAAGACGGAATGGGATTTACGGTTAATGTTCCTTGGAGTGGAGGACTCAATCCTCCCATGGGAGACGCAGAATATCTTGCCGCATTTAGAACAGTCGTAATGCCAATTGCTCAGGATTTCCAGCCTGATATTGTTCTCGTGTCGTGTGGGTTTGATGGTGCTGCAGGTCATCCAGCTCCGCTTGGTGGATACTTAATCTCTCCAGCATGCTTTGGATGGATGACTCAACAATTGATGACGCTTGCCAATGGCAAAGTACTTAGATGTTCTAATTTAAAAGCAATGATGCTGTGTTAAAAGTAATATTGTTTTAATATATACATAATTATTACTTTGTAGCTCGTATTAGCCCTAGAAGGTGGGTATGATCTCCCAGCAATTTGTGATTCCGCTCAAGAATGTGTAAAAGCTTTGTTGGGGGAGCCATTAACGCCGATAGCAGAGGAAGAGCTGGTTCGACCTCCATCATCACCAGCAATTGAAACATTACTCCGAACTGTTGCTATACAAGCGCCACATTGGCCGTGCATAAAGAGATGTGTGTCCCTAATTACATGTTCTGCCCTCGAAGCCGCGTCATCAACGGAGGGTGGAAAGCATATGATAAGGGATAGAGTGGAATCTGAAACCGTTACAGCAATGGCTTCATTGTCTATGCACCATGCAGCTGGACATGCGCGTACTGATGGAGAAACTTCCAGGGACATTCCAACCTCACCACCTTCCGGCAATCATTCATCTTCAACCACGTCCCGTCGCCGATCTTCCGATATGAATGAAGACTCATGCCCAGAAGGAATTCATGGAACTAGTGAAGAGCCAATGGACCAGGATGAGCCGATGAAATAGAGTGCTGGCTACACTGTTTCATCTTCAGTACATCAGTCTAATTACTGTATAGTCTGTCTTCATCATCTAGAGTTATAGCAATGTGTCAAAGTTTCGGCGCTAACTTAGTTTGGGCGCTGTTACAAGATCTGATCTCTGTTCAGATATGCACGACTTTCTAGAACAAGAAATAAGAAAGGTATAAATGTAATGTAAAGTAAAAAATAAGGAGAAAAAAAACAAATCTTGCACCAAAAAGCAAACTTGTCAAATTGACCAAATATTTCCCGTAGTAGTTGTAGGAGTGAATTCATATACACATATATAGAAATATATTCTTTACAAAAAATACTTTTTACCAAGTTAAACACTCAAAATTCGCTTACAAACTGATAACTGACGACTTAAATGTAGTTCTATGCGGAAAATAAAAAAAACTTAATATATACGTAGCTTCGGTTGTTGCGCAGGATCGCAAAACTCCAAGTTTTTCATTGTCCTTAGAATAAAAAATATAATGGATGATATATGACGAATACATAATACTTATCATGATAAAAATTTTAAAGTACATGCAAATAGTAGACGAGTAGAAACTCTTAAATGCTGCTTTTCGCATTGCGTAATGTCTTAGCATGTTTTGAAATACAGCAGTTTCTTTTACTTCAATAAAATGCAATTGTGCGTTAATTAATTGATTAATTTCTACTTTTTTGCAGTGTATTATCGTTAAGAATATTGTCCAGTATTTGGATACAATGGATGAGAAAAGAAAAATTACATGTAATTATTTTTAAAGGGTAAAGAGTTCAAATGAAAGTTAAAGTTGGTGGTTGTAGGAAAGGAAAAAAATAATTTGTAGAAACTAATTGTTTGCATAAGCCTGTTAAAATGTATTAAATGTTTGTCATGTGACTCTTTCAAAAAGTTTTTAATTATATTAACAATTTGCAGCATTAAAATCATCGACCACGTGCAGAAGCTTCAAAAGCTATTAAATCTTTCTGGTCGATTCCTTTCTGCTGCCATCATTTATACACATAAAATACCGTTTAAACTGATTCGAATCTATTAACAATTTTTGCTACTACAGTTAAGTTACATCGCTCGGCTCAATATTCATCCTATGGAACAAGCAAGTTACGTATCTGAAAAATATCTAGACGATGGTTAATTATTAGGACATTGCAGGTTTAAATGTTTAACATAAAGTCAGGTTGTAATGCAACGTTTCCTTTAAAATCCGTTGGTTTTGCAGACTTTTTTCTAAACCAGTATCTGAAGTCCAGTCAAATTTGCATATACTGTGTCATGTCAGGATAAGTGAATTCAATCCTGTTGTCGCAAATGACGTGAGTTTCAATTGTTATTCCTTGTTTTAGTTGATTTTGTACATTCCATACATTCTACCATTTAAAAGCTAACGTTGGCGTCCCTGATTGACCATTTATTGTTTTAAAAAGCTGTTGTTATAAAACCTGATTTTATTTTACCTTATTCTGCCAACTTCTTGATCCGTTTTCTCCGTTGTTTTAATCCAGAGAAGCCTTCTTCTCCTGGTATTGTTTTTGGATTTAAGGGGTTTCAAAAGGAAAGATTAAATACAACATAGTAAAACACCATCGTTTTACGGAAAATAGAGCTTAAACTTGATCTAGGAATAGAAATGGTTAATGTTTTCTAAATAAACAATATGCAATGCAAAGTCATTTGCTTAGTTTGTTATTTTTGTCGGCAAAGATTGAAAAGTTTTTTTATGGTTGGTTGTTTCAGGACAAGATATAGCTAGATATTTGGGGATTGACCTAAGTGTACAAAGCAATGTTAAGACTAATTCTCTTCGTAACTGTCGTATTCTTTGGAGTTGGAGTTCGTTAAACTGCGTCAACTCAAGTTATTTAATTTTAAGATGTATGCGTAGTAGTGTTATATGTATATATGATTTGTGTTGGCAATCATTTTTATGATATCATGAAAATTTGCAAATCCTTTTGTTTTTTCCAGCAAACAATTTGCTGGACTATAGAAAATTTTAATGAAAGCAAAGTTTACGGTTTTCAATTATATATAATATAATTGTACAGTTCTAGATGTAAAAGTCGCAGTAGCGCTTAAAATTAAAGAATTCATAGGACTATAAAGTAAATGGTCGACTGATAAAAATACACGTCCTGGAAATACTGGTTTTCGCCGTTGTCAATTTATACTTTACAAGTTTAATGTTCAAAATTGTCGTGCATCTTAATCTTGACTACATAATATGCGTTTGGAAAAGTTTATCAGGTGCTGGTTTGTTTGATATGTTACGTCTTGAATGAAGTTTTGAAAACATATTTACGTAAGACTTAAATGTTGGTTTATCTAACGTAGAACGATAAGGTTTCAACTTTTGTCAGTTTCCAGCCAGATTAGAAATGTTGCTGATTGAAAATGTCTTCATTATTTATTTTTTAAAGTACATGCTTAGTTAGTAAGATCCGTGGAAAATTTAGGGTGTACATATATCGTTGTAAATCTTTAAAAGTTTTAATTTAATTTAATCGTGGATTTTTTTGGTATAGACAGTAATAACGTCTAAATATAAATCTTTGTCAGAAATATGAACATGTTTAAGACTATGCGCCATATATGCATATGTAGAAGAATTAATTGTTTTCCATAAAAATTGCCATTTGATATGGCAAAGCAAGAATTATTGCAAAATACTAGTGTATTTAATCCGAAAATGTGTGTTTTCATCGAAAATGTTAACACTGCGACGCAGGGTCTTCATGGATATTTGGTAAATAGTACACTAATGATACTCTACTACACAGTTATATTTCTCAAAGTTTTTCAGTGAGAGTAACATCTCGAGTAATTACATAGGTATGTAGTTTATCCTGTCACTTTGAGAAAAAGTTTTCGCCGCATTTCGTAATTTACAAATTGTAATCTAATTACAATTACAGTTATATTGTACTTACTTGGTTTTCTCCAGAGGCTGATGATTAATTAACTTTTGTGGGCTAGAAATACATTTTTACGAAACTTTATCTACAACTCTGGGGAAAGATTAAGATTTTTTGTATGTACATAATTACATATAGAGCTAATAAGATATACGCTGCGATTCTTGACCATTTACAGTGCTGTCACTACAAAAAGTAGTAAATGTAAGGGAATAAACTGATTATTTTACAAAAAGTTAACTGTATTACTGTGTACATATAATATATTACATGTATATTTGTAGTCTTCACTGCAGGACAACTTTACAACTTGTGTTTTCAGAAAACTATTATGTTTTAATTTTGTACTTGGTTTTATTATAGTCATTTCATGAAATGATCACTACTAATCTTATGTTGTGTCTGCAATAATTTATTTGTTGTTGAGAATGTCCTGTATAGTAAGGTAATTGGATGTGAAACTTTTGTCAGAAACCAGTGAAGGAAAAATGTGTACCTGTGTAATGTGTAATTTTTGAAACTGTTATCATATCTCTATAAATGTTATATGAAAATGCATGTATGGTACGGTGACCGATATAAGTAAGTAATGCAATACATACATGTAAAATGACCTGTACTTGTTTAGTTAAATTTATTCCTTAAACCACCAGATTTTTATAAAATGTTAGTGAAGTATGTACCTTCTGGTCAGCTAACTACGTGCTTTTATGCCACTGAAATTCATGAAATCAGTTTACCGATGCGAATCTTTTGAATTAAAAACTTTGAATTTTAACTTCATTCATTCTCACCCTTGTAATTTTGTTGGAGAGTGTGTGGTTAAGGAAAATTTATGTTTCCCTGTTATATACATGCTACCTTTTCAAAGTTATGTCTACCATTAATAAGCAAAACTATGATAAAAATAGACAAAGAAATTTTGCACCGTCAAATTGAAAAGCGTACTTTTAAAAAATAACTCTGTAAATCATGTTTCCTAGTTATACAATCAATTCAAAGTATACTTTTAAATGGACACTTCAACTAATCGAACGAAGCGTTTCTAGTCATATTCAAAATTAGCACGACTTTTGCTGCTATCAGGATCTGTCTTAATGAATTTGTAATCATGTTATGCAGCATCAAATCATCAAACGAATTTTTATGTTATATATATAAATATAAACTACACACTTATAGACTTATATTGAGTTTTCTTTTAAAACCTGATTTTGTTGTGTAATCCTATCGCTCATAGTATATGTCAGTTGTTTTCCATTGTTAAAAAGTATTTGAGTGCGTAAAATGGGTAATAAACTTTATATTTGTGCTTTTGAGTACACCATAAACAAAATTCATCGGTTCTTCCGTTTTCGCAATTACTTATTCATCTCAAACTAACAAAAATAAAGCTTCCTATTTGCATACAAAACTCTTTGTTTATACAATCACATCATCTCCTCAACTCCGTCCACCGTCCGGTACCTCTAGCTCTTCTGTGTACCTAAGCTATACCCATTGACTTGAATACATAAAGACACAGTTTCTTACTCTTACCTGGTCTTGTCATAAAAAAGCTTTTGTCCGTACAAATACAGGTGAAAAGATGTACGATGTACGCAAGAAGAAAAACTACATATAATATTTAATATACAATCCTTTACCTCGTATGCTAAGCAAAGTTATGCATAAAAATCATCAAAATTCTGTTGCTCCCATACATACCATTATGGTATTATCCACTGGATATTGTAAACCTTGTCTACTGCCCTACTCGTCCTACTTCCTACTATTATATTATGCCACTTCTAGTATTTGCTTCCTTCATCCTTTAGCTCCCTCTCTCACTCTTTCCATTCTCCATACATGCATGCTTATGACATCCTAAAACACAAAAAGTGCCTACTTACATACATGCCTCTTGATATCTGTACCATGTATAACGTTATGTATGCCCAATACTGTGTCACTAACTCGCATGGTATATTCGAAAGGATTGAAGGATGGAACATGGACATACTAAGGATGCACTTTCTTTTTACATTGAAATTTTTAACAATTCTCATCCTTACTCATGGCATAAGATAGATTATCCTAAAAGACAAAACACACACCTCTACCCTATCCTTCCAGTATTTATTTCCAGCGTGTATTTCCAATGTCAATCCCACAGGACACATACATACATACATACATAGTATATCTTAGCGTACATATCCAAATGCACATTATCTTATCCGGCATTCTCAATCCATCCCCGTCATCCTCATCCTCCAGTTACTCATTTTCATTGTCATTCATATCCAGTCCAGGCCATCATTTGACTGAATGCAAATAACACAGGCTATGCACAAGATATACACAAACTGAACATTTTAACAATGGAGCTTTGTTTATAAAGCAAGTCTTTTAGAGTAAACTATAAAATATATACCTACCTACCTTACCTACCTACTCTTCTTCCTACTGCAACCCTGCAAGAGTTGTACATCAAAAACCCTGCAATTTTTTTGGAATACACTAAAAAATGCAAGGATGAGTAGGAGGAGGTAAGTAGCGACTGGAGGAGGAAGAAGAAAAAGTCATCCCTGTATTTCCGTAACAATGTATGTATTATATATTTCTATATATATATTTCTTTGAAAAGACAGGAAGGAGCAGATGTGAAATGATATTTTCTGGATGTATTTTGAATTGAAGTTTGTTCACAGAAAATTTTTAATCTGAAGAGGAGTAAGGAATGGAGGCTTGAATGGAGTTTTAAATGCTGAATTTGTAACGAGAGAGATGAAGACAATGTGAATCCAAATCGTATAAAAAAAATATTGACTCAACCTGGAAATGAAATTGTTTTGTAAGTTCACGGAAAAATGTTAAAAAATTGGCGTGCTTTCACAATGTAAAAATGATGAAGGCAAAAATAATTTAACTAAATGTCGGTGGTTTACTCAGAATGTCAAAAGAAATGTTAGGAGGTTGTTGTGTTTGTTCTGACGAAAGAGGGTGGGATGAGAACCCCCTCGTGTACTGTGATGGGCAAGGGTGCAATGTCGCTGTTCATCAAGGTAAAAAAATAATTTAAGAGTTATTTTTATGAAAATTGTAAGAATGTTGGTTAAAATGTTTTTTTTGTAATTTGAAGCGTGTTATGGAATCGTAACTGTTCCATCGGGACCCTGGTTTTGCCGGAAGTGTGAGCTCCATGAGCGCCCGGTTAGTATGGTATTTGAAAAATAGACTGTTTTAATTGTTGTAGTATATTAGGATTTTGTGATTGGTCAAAAAGATGCAAATAAAGTAATGTGGAGGGTTTTTTGTTTTGTGACCTTTGAAGAAATGTATCTGGCGAAATTTTTTATATAAACACAATTTAAATATGTTATAGACACAGATAGTAGGGAAGGATGTGTATACTATTGGAGTGACTGTATTTTTATTATAGAAAACTACAAGACATATGAAGATTATACCACCGTTTCGACCAGTTCACTCCAGTAATTCAAGATCGGTTTCACCTGCTGCGTCGCCGGAGAAGGCAGCTGCTGGACAGAGTCAAGGGAATAAATCGTCTGGAGGGAATAGTTCGGGGGAAGATGGTAAATCAGGTTCTAACAACACATCAACAGTTTCAGGACCTGGAGCAACCCCGCAGAGTTCTTCCGCTGATGGAGGGAAATCAAATAATAACATTAGTCCTGACATAAACTCGTGTTCATCTAAAAATAACAAGAATGGCAAGAAAGGCAGTAACTATCATGGAGGAAGTGGGAGTAAATCTTCTAACAATAGCATGTTTGATAGCAAAAGTGGAAGTACAACCTCTGTAACACGTAATGCAATTTACTTTACTAACATAATTAAAAGCTCGCTGTTTGTTTAAAGTTTGAGACTGCATGTTTAACGCAAACATGAAGCAAACCTTGTTTTGCTTAATAACTGATAATCTTAACTACTTGTTTATTAAAGTTATGCCGAATCTAATTGTTGTTTTCTTTTTAGATGACAAGGGGGACGGGAAAGCGAAAGGACATCAAGGACATAGTAAAGGATCGGAAGCTGAACACCATCAAGCAGCACGGTGCGAAGATAACCTAACAGTGAAGTTAGAACGTTTGGACGAAAAAACTGCAGCGAAAACTGGATTTGGCCCAAAAAAGGATTTCAGTACACTTCAGTTAAAAGAAGTTGTTACTGCAGCGTTGGATCGCCCAATTATTAACACACCTGGTTCAAAATTTGAACATACATCATCAAGCTTGACTAGTGGTTTAGAAGGACCTTCTTCTACAATAACGCCAACTCCATCTGTATCCACTCATAGTAGTCGTCATTCGCATGGGCATCCAACAAAGATAGCTCCTCCTGATATCAAGCCGGATGTGACTTTGACCCCTATTCCAATGAAGCCAAACAGTTCTAGTAGGCACAGTTCATCCAAAGAGGATGATAGAGATCATGGAGATAGAGAAGTGGCTGATCGTTCTAAATCCCCAGGTGCAAATCTTTCATTCCATCATTCCTTTGGTGCTCCACCAAAGCTGCAAAATCAGCAAGTTTCTCCGGATATTTCTGAAGCTTCTTCAAAAGGAAATAAACCTCCGGAACTGACAGCACAAGAGGATATTCCAATACTGGATAAAGCTTCATCAGGACCACCATCTAAACGAGCACGGTAATCTTAAATATTGCTAAATGCTATCTAGTCTAGTCTAATCTAAAGTTATTGCTAACCTGTTACTTGTTTGTTGAGCAGTGGCTTGAGTCGGGATGAAGATAAAGAACGTGAACAACGACGAACTCCAACTAAAGGACGTGGAGGTAGACGAGGTTCTTCCACAGGAAGCTGCTATCCAAGACGAGAATGCCGCGATGGCACAAGTGTTAGTAGTGCTGTTGCTTATGTTGATGACAGCTCATTTGATGAAGTAATTGAAGCCAATGGAACATCCAATAGTGCTACAGAAGGTTCGGATACATTTTATAAGTATTAATATTAACCTCAGCTCTTTAATAAAAATTGGTACTCAAAGGCTTGTTTTTTAAACAGCTGCTCCACGAGGTGGACGCCAACCTAGCAATAGAAAAAATGGTACTGTAACGAGGAGTAGTAAACCACCAGAAGATCCACCTGCTCCTACTCTAAGTCAGCTCAAACAAAGTGGGCAGATAGGCACAGAGACGCCACCAGCTGGACTAGCCCCACACATGTTTGGTAACGCGTTGAATCCATCATCGTCGATGGCGCTGAAAATGGTTGATACACTTAGTGAAGAAATGGAAGCAGTTGTTGCAGCAGGTGGTGTACCAGAAGTTGTACCTGCGCAGACACCTTTAGTTGGTATACCTTTACCTGGAGCTTCAAAGCCCGTTGGTATGCATTACAGAGATTTCATGTCGGCTAAGTTTGTCTGCACATTTTCTAGTTGTCTCATTGAATTATTAAATTTATTTTACAGTAAGCACGCCAGCCAGTAGCTCTGCATCTGCAACTGGAGTACAATCTCCTCCTCAAACGTTAGAACAACTTCTAGAGCGTCAGTGGGAACAAGGATCACAGTTTTTAATGGAACAAGCCCAGCACCTCGATATTGCACAGTTACTCTCTTGCTTAAATCAGCTTAAGCAGGATAACAAAGCATTAGAGGAGCATGTGCAGAGTTTGATTCAACGAAGAGATCAACTAACAGCGATAAATGCACGACTAAGCATACCATTAGGAAGTTCATCTGCTTTAGGAACACTTGGAAGCTCATTTGGTGGAGCTATAAACAATAATTCTCATCACAATGGATATGGAGTAAATCAGAGTACACCTTCACCTAACGTGAATCATCCCCCTCCTGGACATGGACCGAAGAACCATACCGTGGCAAATCCTTCTCCATCTCCTCAGCAGCATGATCATGGGGGTCCGCCGCATCCCAGAGAAAGAAATCCATACAACATGAATGCTGACATAGCAGGTAATACTTTAGTTGATCTCGTTGTCCTTTTTTATTTAATGTGTAAACCTTTGACTCAACAATAACCGAGATTTTTCGTTGACAATTGATTGCAGGTGGAAGAGGAGAGCTTGTAGTTACACATTCATCACAAAGTGGTTCCATTCATCCTAATCATCAGAATCATGGTCCAGGTCACGGAAATAACCACAGGTCACAAATGATGAATACTTCACAGTATGGATCTTATGGGGCACATGCTGTTCCTGTCGTAACATCTCTCTCATCCCCACATTCTCATCCATCAGCACATCCACCATCCCGCGATGGTCGCTAAGAGCGTTGATAATTTCGCCTCCGCATTTTCAACTTAAATATCATAAATTGTCTATGCACATTGAAATGTTCTCACACCACATCTTCTTCCTTTTACTTGTTACCAGTATTTTAAACGGAGGCAAGTATGTTTCTTGACTACTCAGGGAATTTAAGGATTGTAGTTAGACATACCTACAAATATAGGTACTTTGTATAAATGATCTCTGTATAAACAACAATCAAAGAAAGGATTTTGTTCCAAGTTTTTGAAAGTACTTATGTCATCAAAGACTTGTTCCCAAAACTCTACTACTCTCTTGGTATTTTCGTAGATTATATAACCAATTATATAAAGGAATATGGTATATTATATAACACGGAATATGGAAAAGCTTTATAACAGTTGGGAATTCATTCATCGTCTGTAAGTTTGTGTTTCTAATAAAGTAGCTGAGTAGGTAAGATTGATGTAAATGAGGTAGACGTAACGTGTATTAGGCAGCAATGGAATGGAGTTTTGGTTGTTTGGCTGTTAATATGCCACCGTGGAGTCCATGTCCATGTGAATAGTTTTAGCGTTGTTTTTGTAGGATTGCCGATTGTTGTTTATTATCAGAATCGAAAGGTTATATGGTGAATGTTAAAGCTTTATACCAGTTTAATTTTTATTGCCATGTACTGGATTGTGTTCATTTTTAAGATATGTCAAAATGCTCGTATTCGTAATTAATTGTTAGCATCAGCAAAATAAAAAATTTGTTAGTAAAAAAATAAACAGAAAGCCGTTATTCTTAGTTCCAATTCAATAGTTTATTTGACATTCTGACTTTAGAAGCTGTAAGCGGGGTTACCCTAAATACCTAAATTGACATAAGAGGACCGTATCTAATAAGAGGGCCAAATTAATTTCAAGTGGTAAAGTCAGTTTTAATTTTTTTATTTGCAGTTAGGAGCCGACTGGATTGGTTTCAGTGTCATGAAAAATATGTATCTTTGCCAATTATTAGGATACTCCACTTTCAAACGAGTTGAATGGAAATAATTTTTAGCGATTTATACAAATTTGGTAAATAAAGTATTTGCGTATAGTTGTATAGTGAGTATATAGAGTTTTAGCTTTTTATCAAACTTTTGTACAAACGAAAAAACCTTATAGTTAATTTTTTTTAAAGAGGACGACTTTTTAAGAATCATTATTACATTGAAGGTATTCAAAGTATTCATCTGACTGCGCTGGGTCTTCGCTACCGAAAAGTATTCAATGGGAATCGCAATGGTCCCTACTTGCTCATTCATATATGATAAGTGAAAGAATCTTCGTATTTAACATTTATAGGTCAAATTACCCATTTTAGCAGACCTTTAATTTGTTGATGTTGACTATGATAAAGTAGCTTAAATTAGCATAGTAAATTGTCTGGCACGGTGCTGATCTTGACAAAGTTTAACATGTTACAGTTTGTGCCTCCTTTGTCTCGGCATACTGTATGTACGCACACCGTATTTACAGATATGTATTTACCTAAAATACTTTCTTCCGAGGTGTTTTAATACATTAGTAAAATAAATCATCATATCAAGGATCTTACACCTGCCTGTAGCTGCTTGAGTATACAGTATCAATAGTGTTGAAGACAATGCTAGTGCAAAGCCAATTGTATAATTGCAAACCGCAAATGGCTTTTACACTAAAAGTGACATTTTGTACTGATTGAAAATAGCATTAGCAGCCCGATTTAGACAGTAGACGCCAAACGCATAATAGAGGCAAGAGCATCTCTATGACTTACATCCCTCATTTTGTTGTAAAGTTGTCAGGTTTCAGTCAAAGCAAAGCTGCTAATATCCGTTACAATTTAGGTTTACAGTCTTCGTATATTTTTTTACCTGGTCTGGTAAGGTCTAGATCTAAATCTGTCTGAAATGTCAATGCCTTTAAATACTTAGTGTTTTTTCTTAGTTTTTCGATTGTATTATTCTTCATATACTGCTAGTTCATGAGATACCAGAAGGGACTAACATGGTTGGTAGAATTTCCAAATTCTGTCCCTGCAGTCTCACTCT
>JAHZNG010002984.1:0-24563 GCA_027744375.1 Orchesellides sinensis
TGATGAAATGATAAGCTAAACAAAAGAACAGCTCGGTAACAATAACTAGTTACATGAGCCGAAGAAGAATGTACCTACGCGTGATCATTTTTGTAAGTCATTGGTCACGAAAAAGCATGCAGATAAAACAAAACAAAAACAATGTTGGATTCATGTGAATTCGGAGCTCATCTTCCGACAGTAAACTTGTGCCGTATGGGATTTAGATGCTAGAATTTTTTTTGTAGAAAATTCCTGTGAAGCCGATAGCCAAGAAGCTGTTAAAAAATTGAGTATTTTATTACATCTAAAAAGGATTTTCTATCGTAATGTTGATCCGCGATCCATTATCGTGTTCGCTGATGATGGTTTCAACATAATTATTTAAAATTACAGAAAACTGGTACTTTTATCAATAGGTACATGCAAGTTGTTTCTGGCTTTTAAAAAACGTTAAAAAATCCTTCACTGTTCATAGATTCTAATGCCGACAGCTTGTTACAGAGCTATTTTACACGTTTTCAAAGCATATGAAGGATCTTCAGCAGAATAAGGCAAAAATCACGGGCGAGGCAAAGATATTCTGTATAACGTATAATAATGAGATGCAAATTAAAATGAATTTGATATAAAGAAAGATTCTCCTTTCTGAGGTTCTTGTAATGAAACATTTCATTGCAAAGCACGTGGTTAGAAGGCATCATCATTATATCGTCGTCAAATGAAAAATGGGTGAAACTTTGAATTTCCTTGAAAGGACCTGGTAACTTCTAACCCTAACTTTAATTATATACGTATCATGATCATACAGTACATCAAGATTTTTTGTATTTTATTTCTACGTGTTCAATTTCTGTACTACTACCATATGTACATGGGATAAAGTGCACTAGCTTGACTGTACACTACAGCTTCCGAAATATATAATGAGAAAAACAAGCCTTCCCATAACGTACATATTAGATTAATAAATGTACATGTGGGTCACTAAAACGCTTTCGTCTATCTGTTTTTATTACTTTGTTTAAACCGGTTTAAAAGACCAAGATCACTTCGTGCAACATCTTTTGTCATCATTTCCATTTGCCATGCGTTTCTTGATATGTCATGTCATATGTGCGGCATGATGAAGTTACATTAGCACTGAAATAATATCAGTGTAATTTAATATTAGGCACCTACTTAAATTATTTGTGCCGGTCGGTCTCTCCTTTATGCGAAATTGTAGGACGCTTCTCTAACTCTAGCTAAAATGGGATTCTTATACGCACGATCTTCAGGATAGGCAATTTTTAACAACGGAAATGCCAAATTTGGCTAGTTAGACAATTTTGAAATTTTAAATCATGTAATAATATACATCAATTAAAGTATGGTTCTTGTTTTTTACATTATAGCAAAGACCGCATGTACCGATGACACTGGTTGCTCAAGTGATCTGATGTGCGTTGGAGGAGCCTGTGCAGACCCCTGCACGGTATTGCCTAACGTGTGTCGAGAGATGGATTTGAAGAATGGGATCTGTGTTGTGAGAAATCATCGACCTATTTGCTCATGTCCCACTGGTCAGTCTGTGAATTCGGAAAAGGAATGCGTTTCCAGTCAAGAAGGTATATACAATTTTAGTCGCATTTAAATTGAATGTAATTTTTGAATAGAACTCATTTCATGCTTTACAGTCCCGAAAAATGCTAAAGTGTCCAAAGCAAATCAATATTTTATACGACATCATCAAAAGTAGTTGTGTACATAAATAGCACACAAGTTCTTGTGACAAAAACGAAGACTAAAGTGAGTCCAATGCAAAGTACCAGTATTGAGCAATAAGTCCTTCGCAGGAGGTCTTTGTACTGCCAGATTAAAATCAAGCGTAGAGGAATCTCAGTTTTTAATTTTAATCTGATTGAAAGTGAAACTGAGAAGTCGTGCCCAATTTGACATCACAATTAAGCCCAATGACAGCCCAAATAACGTGAATACTTTTTATTCAGCTTGTAAATAAGAAAGCAAGCGTATTATGCATACCTCTTATTGTGTATTGGCTATTCTGTAATGCTTTTATAATTTAGTACTGCATTACAGCTCAGGCAATTTTTATTGATACACATAGGTAATATGAAATGTATCCATATATTTTTTTACTAACTCATTGAAATTAATGACTACCTGAAGTCAACAAAAGCAGAAAATCATTGCTTAATCTTACGCAAAAAGCAACAAGTGGGATTATGAACACATCAATTTTTCTGTCAAAACCGTCAAAATATCAATACCGGTCATGCCATTATGATTTTTTATGAACAACAAAGTATCCACAATTCAGACAATGAAAACGTTGCAAAGCACAACGACTAATTCATTATCTAATTAAATATTACGTCTTTGTAATTGATTTGATTGAAGTTTACTTGCTAAAAGTCTCTTGAAAAGACAACTTGGGACAACTATTCCCTTAATAATGAAGTAATTTTAAATTAAATTACAATTAAAACTTCATTTATTTTATGATTTCATCTGTTAAACTTTTATAGCACCAGCCACGTACTGTGAAAAGGATGGATTGACCTACAAAATCGGAGAGAAGTTTTACAAGGATGCATGCGGAATGCTGTGTGAATGCGAAACATCCGGAACCTTGAATTGTCGAGTAGTAGAAGGGCATCCAGAATGCAAGCCTGGCACACTCCCACTCTCAAAACTCGGAGGGGAAATGACACGTGCTTGTAAACTTCTCATCGGCCATGGCAGAGATTTTGATGGGTGTTGCGTACCAGAGAAGTGTGCAAATGTCACCGTTCCTCATGATGACGTTGAGCTTCAAAACTCTAACAACGATGACGACGCTAAGCCTAGCAATGTTGACGAGACGGCGAAGGGAGGAAGGGAATTTAAAATCGCAGACTCACGAAACAATTTAGGTGAATCCGAAGGAAAAGGTAGTTTGAGTAAGCATGAAATGGAGCAAACCGTACTACCTATTCAAACTGAAGAACAGCAACAGCACTCCACTGAAGAACCATCGTCATCTTCTTCACCGTCATCGGAAGAGCATACTGAGGGGAACTCAATGCAAGTCAAGATCCTCCAAAGAACAGATCACTCAGCACTGGTCGACTTACCAACAAGTGATAAGGAAGCTATTCTTTCCATTGCCCTGGCAAGTGAGCACATGAAGGACCCGTCAAATAAGGGAGTCTGGAAGGAACATAAGATTCCTCCAGGTCTTCCTCAAATCACTTTATCTGATCTTATTCCAAGTACTTCTTATACACTTAAGTATTCTGTTGATGGCAAGGACTCTTCAGCCGTGCAGTTTATTACGAACGGTGAGTTTCTACAATAATCAATATGCTCACCTAGATGTACATAATTTCCTTCCCCAAAATAGTTTAGAGGTTTCATTGAAATGCATACCTAAATTGCATTCTACTCTTAAATCAACACTTGCCTACAAATATATAAATACATGCTACAATTTACCAGATAGAACAACTGCACACTGCACCTGTCATTCCCATCGATCACCTTAGGCATTTCAGAATGTCGTACTTAAGTAAGACTTATCGTCACCATTCACCAATTCAGTATCATACAACTTACAACATCTTTCTTGCTGCTTAATCAACCGTGCTAAGTCACGATTGTGGTGCAGATGCGAATTACAGTTATAGTTAATGATCTACGAAGTGACATAAGAAAGAAAGGCCTGATTTTAATCACGTCCCTAATTTAGAAACAGATACTACTAACTAATAAACGATAAAATATGTTCTAATCAATGGGCATCAAATCAATAAAAAGCGTTTCCCCTTTATTTGGGGTTGACATAAAAGTTTGTAATTTTGAAACGTTTTAAGCTTTACAGAGCCTATTTATAATTAAAAAATGAGCAGAGTGAGATAAATAGAATATCTGATGTTGCATAAACAAATAGATACTTGTGGGCAGACCAAATTGCAATTAAGACAGTGCTAAGTATGATGGTGAAGATTTGATCAATCAGCTTTGTTCCAAACCTCCACCAAGAAATTATATCTGATAGAGTAGCAATATTGAGTAATAGACGTTTAAAAATAAATATTTATCATACATTTCATCTACCCATTTCAAATTCACACGTTGTGATAACTAATCAATAAGTTTGTACATTGTTATTCGGATTATTGAAAGTAGGCATGAATCAAACAGGAGATATCCATCTTTTCATTCATTCTCCTGATTACGCCATGACATAATTGGATGCACGCTGACATTCAATTGTTCTATTATTTGATTATCTAAAATGGAAATAATTGTTTATTGCCTAATTGCAGAAGCGGAGGCTTCACCACCTTCAGAAAATGCTCCATCTTCAAGCAGCCGAGGTGGCGTGGGGTCGGCAACGGGAAGATCAATGAATATTGATGATGTTACGCCAACAGGCTCTGCCGTAATTGCTGAGTCAACAGAAGCTTCGACAGGAATGAAGGCAGCTATTACCACTGGCTCTGACGAGAAAGCCGACAATGACAGCAAGGCTGATCATTCGCACGAGCATTCCGCAGGCTCACAAGAAATGGACTCAATGGAGATTGAAAGTGGAAACGAGAGCGGTAGTAGCGAGCTAAATGGAGATTCTCTTGCATCACCTTCATCATCGCCATCTTCTTCAGTGAAAGGATGCATGTACAATGGGACATCGTACGAAGTAGGTCACATCATTTACAATGGATGCGATGAGAAATGCACGTGTATGGACACTGGCGAAGTTAAATGCATGGAGCGCTGCAGTCTTCCGATGTTCAAGAAAGGATCATTTGCACATGACAAAATGTGTTTCGAGGAGCCGTCTGGGGTTGATGAATGTTGTGTCATTATTGCATGCGCTAGGGGAACGCCAGAATCTCCAGAAGTTAGGGGTGAGTATTGCATATACCCTCAAATATAAATATTTACATACTAAATACTAATTTAACTCATGAGACAGAATGGTTAACGAACCGTACTACCATTTAAGCTTGAAAATTAGATCTTATTAAAGTCAATTGGCGAGAAAATCATTAGTATTTTACTCGTATGATTGCGCCAATATATGCATATTTTCTTGAACCATATAAATCCCCAGATCATGTATATCGCATTCACTGTTCCTACATTTAAATAAAAATAACCCTGTATATTCTACGTTACAAACAAATTTTCCTCTGCTAACTTTAAACTTTAGTTTTTAATGCTTTTGGTACTCCACACATAATAAGATACTACTGGAAGAGAATCTGGTAAAAGTTAAAATGAATAATTTTCCAAATGAAGTTAACATTCCAACCATTTTTACACCCCTCGCAGAACTAATTCCAATTCATCCAGAGCCGTGTGATTCCGTGAAATGTGGAAAGAATGCACGTTGCCTTGGGCCGTCAGGTATGCTTGGGGATGATGAGAATCAAACTAATCAGACCCTTTGCTTATGTAACGAAGGCTTTGTTGGGGACCCATACGATGAAGTACATGGGTGTCAGGAAAGTAAGCCTTAACCCTTTTAAAACAGCTAAAGAAATACAGTAATCATAAAATAATACATATAAAAAGGGATTTATTTAAATTAAAACATTTTGCCATTTTTTATACCAGCCATAGCACCCTCTGCACCTTCAGAAGGACCTAGCCCACCAGCAGCAGCAATTCTGCCTGATGGTCCAACTTCAACGAGCAAACCTGAAGGGTGCATTTTTAACAACCAGACGTTTGAGTTTGGAGCTGAACATCTTGACGGTTGTAATTACAAATGCAGATGTGAAAACTCTGGGGAATTCACCTGTCTTGTAAGAATCTTAGTCATCATCGCGTTAATGGTTGATGTACTGTTTTAAAACTGCATGAAAGACCTTTGAATTTTTATGTTTTCAGCCAAGGTGTAATTATCGCCGCGATGAAGAAAAGGAAATTTCAATGGGGTGTGAAGTCCAGAAAGATCCTTCTGACAGCTGCTGCGAAATGTTGGTATGTCATGGTACTCCATTAGAATCCGGCACACGGAAAGATGAGCCTACCATTCCAGACGGTGGCTGTAAGTACAAGAACAAGACGTATGCAAGGGATGAAAAGTTTTATGATGGATGCGATTCTCAATGTATGTGCTTCAGCAATGGAGACGTCACTTGTCAACCAAGGTAAGAGTACTTTGTAATGTGATTTGACACTAAGACAGGTGATTTTTATGCAATTTATTACACATAAATTGTAAATGAATATTGTGTACTGGATTTGAATGAATATACGTTAATTTAATTAGATATAAGGATATTATTCTTTAGCTAGTGTTTTATACATATAATACAGCGCAAATAGCAAGATTCAGAACCACGACATAACTAGCTAATGCAATGAGCAAATACCTGAATCACATGAGTTTACGCAAATTAAAACCATGAATTAAAAATGATTATAGGTGTCCCCCCGCTGGTCCACACGGCAATGATAGCTGTGTAACATTAGAAGATCCTGTTGACAAATGCTGCAAGGTGACAATCTGTGGGAATCAGACTCTGTATGATGAGGTGATGAAAGCGGAAGCAGCAAGAAAATTAACAAGCACAACCACTACCACAGTAGCACCTCCAACCACACACGAACCATCTACAGTAGCTCCTGCCACAGGAATTCAAAGATCCATGACTAATTCTAAAGAAGTTGAAAGTTCAATGTCCAGCGAAGAAGGGCTCCCACATAGTTTATCGTCATCTGAATTGCCTCCAACTGCAGCTTCCGACCTACACCGTGAAATAGAAATTAAAATAGCGATGGTCATGCCGTTAAACCACACTGCAATGATGATTTCTGTAAAAGTTCCCGAAAACGAGCTGGCCACACTTCTTCATGAAACATTGACTATTAAATATAGTCAAGACTTGACTACATGGAAAGATAGGAAATTCAATATCAAGGATTTGTTTACGGAGGGGTCAGATGAGCTTCACACGGTTGTAGTAGGTCTCTCAGCGGGGCAACAATACTATTTCAAGGGTCTCATCAAAACCTTTGAAAGCAATACTGCATCTGGCATAACAAAATCGGGACCTATTAGTGAGGAGATGGGTAGCCATGAGGTACACAGTGGCAGTGGTAGTATGGAACACATCATGCTTGAGGGTAGTGAAGAAGACGAAGGTAAGGGTGACAGCACATCCGCATCTGCAGAAGGAGTTCCATGCATGCACAAGGACAAAATGTACGAACCTGGACAAGAATTCTATGATGGATGTGACGCCTACTGTCTCTGTGATGGGAAAGGGAATGCCACATGTGTTGAAATCAACTGTCCAAATGATGGGCGCGAGCTTATCGATGAGTCTTGCGTGAAATGGGAACCAGACCTTCAGAATTTTAGGAAAGAAGCTCCGTACTGCTGTCCTGATATGATTTGCGTACAACATTCTCATTGCGAGCTTGAGGATGGTTATATCCTTCAAAATTTCGAGGAAATCCCACATAAGCTTACCGGTTGTGATAAAACATGTCAGTGTGTCTACGGAAATATTACGTGTCATCCTTATACTAACTGTCCACCCATTTCTGAGCATCCGCCAGCGGCACTAGCATGTCCTCCAGAGATGGCCAGACAAGTTCCTACGATTGAGAATGAATGTTGTGCAGAATGGGCTTGTCTTAAGAATAATCACACAGGTAAAGAACAACTTTTTTATGATATACATAATCTGCTGTATCTGAAAATCCGGTTCAGCATAATACAGCATAATAATAGTTAATGTATAGTAATTCTTATGCAAAGACCGATAACTTCCATATAACAAATGCTTGTTTTTCACATGTTATTACTTATGCTATAGTTCATAAAGTGAAAGTGATATTGCAGCTTTTATTGCAGTAGACAAGAAAATGTACATTCATAAATGATCATTGATCATCATGCAAATGGGATCGGGGCTGAATTGCACTTTTGTACATACGTCAGCGTATTAGTGCGACTTTTCATGCAAATTTATTTTGTTGCTTGTCCAGTTTGTAATTTATGCATGCTACGGGTAAAGTCTTGATAAAAGTTGTCTGACTCACTCCTTTCAAGGTTATTTTTCAGTAAAATCAAAATAATACAATCAACAATATTGTTTCACTGCTTGAGGGATTAATGTTCTTTGCTGCTTTAAGTACTAACCAAACCGCTTTTTGAGTAATGATTGTAGAGTGGATAAAAATGTCCATCTGTGCAAAAACACAAAATGTTATTGTCCTTTAAATTGTAGATGGAAGTAAATCCGTAGATCATGGGTTGCTGAATCCAAATAACATAAACAATGAGATGACATCTACGTCTAAGACACACACACATAAAGACTCAAAACATGACATTACAGTCACAAACTTGACGCTTGCTAAAGACCCATTAGATGAAAATGAACATTCTCCTCATAATATTAATCAGCACCATCAAATGCATGGTGGTGTTGATGACAATGAAGAAGGTACTGACCAAGACACACATGACTATGATCAGTACGTGCCACCTTCCAGTGGCAACCGACCTTCCATTGTTGGTCTTGACAAACTCAATCCAACCGACCTTCAAGAGATTTTACATCATTTGGCAAACCTCGGAGTTGGAGAAAGCCAAGAGCAGCCACAAGGACCTTCTCACCCCTTTGTTCCCGGTGCATACACAACTGTACGCAGTCCACAAGAAGTTGCTGAGCTGGAAAGGGAGGCTGGAGGAAGGTTTATTGGTAGAGCTGAGGATGGCAGTTATATTGTTGCAGTTCCTCAGCCACATCCTCAAAATGCACATGACCCCAATATCTATCCACAAGTTGGAAGAGGGCCTGGACTTAGACCAAGTAGGCCTGGTGGTCCACCACCTCGTCCTTCCGTTCATGCACATCCTAATGCACCCTCTGCACCTAATGGCTTTCCAGGTTTGTTTCCGTTTTCTCCCTGTGTAACATTTACCTCCTCGCGTTTGCACCCCAAGTTTTTCATGCAAGATTCTCTGACACTCAAATTAATTTCACACAATTTCTTAAAACAAATATACATGTTACATTTAACAAACACTCTGAAAACAATAATTACACACAGTTTTAACGTTTAAAAACCGTCAAGGTCAACCGAAATCTAATCACCCTTTTATCTGCTTATTTAGATGTAGATTTCCTTAAGTTTTACTCGCTTTTCGTAGAAGGGATTTACTTAGTTTTTTAAAGATTGTAATGTATCTATGTCGAGCCTTACGAAGGTAGGGGTTTGTCGTTATCGTTTGCTTTATACGTTTTGTGTAGTTAAAAACATTTCATAACCACGTTTTTAATTTGAACACAAATATAGAGGTTCTTTAACTCTATAAGCTTTAAGTACAAACCAACTGCTGGAATGAGTTTTTACCCTGCCTTAAAGTTCAGGCAAGTTAAACGGATTGAGCAATATGTTGTTTCAATTGATTTGATTATATCAAATCCTACTACCGAGGCGCGAGGCAGCTTTTTAATCATATCAATTGTATATGGACAATGATGAATAAACACCCATACATAAATTGCATTGCAATCATGATGCTTTTATGATTGTCTAACTATTCATATTTTGCTAATTATTAATCAGGACATTTTCCTCCACCACCCCCACCATTTGGACTGCCACCTCGCCCACCTCAACATAACAACAATGATGGTATGCATGCATGCAACAAATAAAACATGCAACCTGATATTGGCATCGCAGTGACTAATTTTGCTGTATTTATTTTCAGCAACCCAAGTTTCCAACATTATCATCCAGCCCCTTAACGAGTCCACCTTACAAATTGATTTCACCGTGTCTCCAATCCTCGTCGGTTTGCATGGTCATGTGGAAGTGCTTTATACCAAAGATTTCAGGTTTGCCTTTTGTCTTATATCATGCCTAAGCTTATCAATATCCGAGTAATAGTTTAGAGAAAGGTGTTATAAATTAAAACGATGTTTCTTTCGGATTAGTCGAAAACCCAACCCTGCTCAATGGGAAAGCAAAGTATTCCAACAGGCCGAAGACCTTATCGATAATACTCATCTACAACTGTTTTTGACCAACTTGGAGCCAGATACTGATTACCATATGCAAATCAGGGTAATCGTAATGGCTCAGTTCCATCCAACAAGTGACATTCTTCTTGTCAGGACACCAGTTCCAGGTATGACTTAAATATTCTACCTACTTCAGGACCTTTTCCTTGTTTAATTGAAAAAATAGCTACTTTTAATACTTTTTTACAAATTAGCTGTTCCAACAACAACTCTTCCCCCAGAAATACTTGTGGATCCGGAAATTCAGTTGGCGTCGTCAGGCAGTCGATCTGTGAAATTGCATTGGAAGAAATTCGAGGAGTATGATAATCTAATCGATGGGGTTCAAATCGCATACAAAGAAAGCGAAGATAAGGTAAGGCAGGAAAAAAATGTAATAAGATTTAGCATTTATGACCATTTTCAGCATACATTTTATTGTGTTATCTTCCTTAGGTTTACTCAACCACACCTTTAATTCATCGTTCAGTGACAGAATATGAGCTGACAAATTTAAAACCTAACAAGGATTATGAAGTGAACCTTCTTTATATACCATTCCACACTGACCAAAAAACTATTCTTAAGTCTGAGAAGCCAATCTTCATCAAAACAGACCACGAAACAGATGAATTTTCATTTGACGTAGCGTTAAGTCCCGGAAAAGTATCTGAATCTACAGTTGAGCTTAAAGTTTCAGGAGTGCCTCCACCAGAAGATAAATTTGTTAATATTTATCAAGTATTCTACTCTAGTGAATCAGAGAAGGAACAAAAGAATTACTTTAAAGTTCCGAAAACTGAAACAAGCAAGCGGGCCACACTCACGGACCTAAGGCCAGGAACAAAGTATGTTATTTTCAGAAATCACAATGATAAATATAAGCATTCATGAAACTGCGGTTCGGGCTAGTAATTAACTTATGTTATACTAGATACACAATATGGCTTGAGGCATTTTTGACAAATGGAAAGAAGAAGCGTTCTAATGTCATTGATGTCGTAACAAAAGCTGGACAGTTACCTTCACCCGAAAAGTCTGAACAAGGTATCAATCAAAAATATACATTGCTGAGCAAATATTGAATCTAAGCTGAATTGTATTGTGATTGTGTATGTATATGATGTGAATTTTCTTCTTTAGAAACACTTGAAGAGTCAAAACCAGAACTGCCACAGGCGTCTTCATATTATGGAGCACTTGTCGCGCTTGCAATTGTGGCAGCCATGTCGATATTAGGAATAATCGCATTGCTAATGGTTCTAATTAAGAAGCAGAATCAAGCAAAGGCTCCAATAAACGATAGAAAGTCCGAGTCCTCCTATGACAATCCTAGCTTTAAGGTAATTAGGTATACTTACTAAACACGTAGATCTCGAAACACGTATTTTTATAGTCGATTCTAATTTTTATTCCTTCCTTTACATCTAGAGTTACGATGTGGAATCCAACGGCCACATAAAACCAGGAGAGCTGTAAAATATTTGTTTGCTGTCAAGCGAATTTAAAAGACTTTACTTAATATTTTCGAACGTAATGCGCAAGCATGTTTTCAAAAAGCCGCGACTAATCAATCAAGTATTACACGTATAAAGTAAGTTCAATATGTAAACTGACCAAACCTGCGATTTCTTTTGTGTAAAATATTTGTAAATGTTGTTTGTGTTTTAACTGTTGTAAAAAGATTAGTTTATGGGTGTTACATACTGAGTTGAGAATCTCAAATCAAAGTGGTCGAACGAATGTACAGCGTATGAATGAAATAATTATTGTAAAAAATTAAGGTCACATTACCGAATATTAGCAAGTTAAAATATTAATTGTGTAAAATATATGCCTTCTGTATGGACATTTCACAGCGGAAGAATGGTTGTTGAGTCATAATAATGTTATATTAATAAACTTGAATGATAAGCATGACTTCGAAATGTTAACATTTTTAATGTTTGCTTTGCTTTGCCACAATCAGAAATTACATTTATCAACCATGCAATTATGAACATGCATATATATTTTGTAAGTTTTAAACCTTTTGAACATGCCAACAATAAACAGTATACTTTACGATTATCAGACGAAGGAACAATTGATTACCAGAACAAAATAACCTAGAAGAACCTGATTTACTAAATATAAGTAAAAAAGCATCTTCAGTCAGTAATAGACACCGACAACATTAGGAGATTCTATCACAGACTCAACAATGAGAGTGTACTATATGCTAAGGAAGATTGCAAAATGCAATAAACTCCCACCATATCATTTTTGCACTTCCGGCACAAGTCTATACAGCTGCATCACCATCCATGCCATCCGTCCAGGTCATCCCAGTTTCAACTCTCATGGCTTCTTCTATCTTACTAACTAACCACTGCGAAATGTAAGAAGAGTTTCTCTGTTACGTCCATACATAACAATAAACCAATTTATCAGATTTATCTTAATTACAAAACGAAGGCGATCGAAGCCTTTAGGCTCGCAAAATATTGTGACTCATACATAAAAAGCACATGTAAGTTAATATTTAAAAATTACCGTTGCAACTTCCGCGCTGTATACTGGCACCAATAGCTGTTTTGACTTGGCTACTCTGAATATAACAATTTTTTTCACAGTTTCTTGCTTAAGAGTGAACAGTAATCCCCGTTCAACAATTTCAGGAGGACAAGCAAAATCCTCCCATATGTGGTTCCACTCAGTCTAAAAATTCATCCCGCAACTTAAAATAATATCTAAGCCAAAAAATAATATTGAAAAAGCATTACTTAGTCTTACCGCCCATGTACCAAAAAGTTCATCACGCTTCAGGTATAGAACCCGTCTGTTTGTCACAAGCAGAACGTAAATTCCATGAGGGTTAATCAGAGCATGCGCAACGTAATTGTCCGTATTTGCGTATTTTCCTTTTTCCAATTCCTATACATTTTATTAGGGTTTAAACAAGTAATAACAATTGTTACAGTTTCAATAGACTATATAATCTACATGATTTAAAAACACTACATCAATTCAACAGTATGCTTTATAGTAACTTTCATTTGTCAGAAATATTAAACATTGAAGTTCTGAGCTCGAGCTTAACTTCAAAGTCCGGTGAATTTTCGTGACTTACATTTAGCAACTGTACGCCCTCCGCCTCATGGCAAATGTACGGCTGCAAAATTGTCTCAGCAGGAATATACCTAGGAGGGCGTAATCTTCTCACATCCTCTGTCGCAGATGTAGCCCTAATAGAGATAAAAATCTCGATTAATAATTATTTAGAGTGGATATGGTTAATTCTATGAAACAAAATATATATTTAGACTGTACTTTTTCACTGCATCAAAAGACCCGCTTGCAAAGTCAACAACTCCAGCCGCCGGCCTTGCAACTAAGCCCATTGTTCCTTTCAATGCTCCTTTAAAAAATCCAGCAGCACCTTCTTCTTTGCATCCCTCGATAGGTTTTGAAAACACGCCCGTTACTCCTTCATAAAAACCCTACAAATAGCAACAAGAGATAAAAATTGCTTTTAAAAAGTTACACGATTGAGTACGCAACATTATATGTAAAACTGGTTGCTATTAATAAACTGATTATTACCATAACAAGGCCCTTCCCAGATCTAGCTAAACCTTCAGCAGCATCTCCACGATTTTGGAGGTATGTAAAAAACCGTTTGTATACTTTTGTACTGGATGTCTAACACATTTGAAAGAACATAGGCTTAAACTGCTTTTTTACCTGAAACGGCTCGTAGAAGAAAGCTTCCACCCCTTTTGCTACTCCCATTGCTAGGCCATACGGATTACCAATTACATCAAGACCAAATACAATGACATAAAACTGTCGAAGTCCCTGTGAACTATAATGGGACGAAACCTCATCCAACAGTTGATCAGATGACAGGAAAGTATGATGAAGCTCAAAACAAGCAAGCCTAATTCGAATTATTGTAGTATAAGCATTAAATTATTTCCTCCCCGATATCAAAATAATCAGTACAAAACCAAATCAAATTAGTACTTTTAACTGTTTTTCATTTACTTAAAAATGACATCTTGAATTTCCGTAAGTGTAACTCCAAGACTTGCAAGAATTAATTTTAGGAAATGGTTTGACACATTAGTTGATCCAGACATCGAAAAGCTCAAATGAATCTGCGTAAAGTCAAGCAAATTTATTATACACAATTCTTACTTCAACCTGCACTAATTTTCAGACCAGATCATTTCATACCTTTAGCGGTGAAAAGTGAAGGTAGTCGTAAAAATGCTTTTGACCTTGTGACTTAATTTGACGAGCAAAGAAATCCTCCAATGGTAGGCAAACTTCTTCATATTCTTTTAAATACTTATCTCTCTGCAGCAACAAACACTAGATTAGATATCTTAAACAAGAACGATAGTTAACATTTTAGAAAAGCCAGAAAATCTCTAAGTTTTTTACCCAGTCCTCGATTGCAGCATTATTTCCACCAAAAAGTTCCACTAGAGCATTGATAAACCCAATATCTAGCCTGACTAGAAACTCTTGTACAAGAATCTTAAAATATTTGTACTGCACAACGTAGGAATGTGCTGTAGTTCTTTGCATGATACTTATTTCTACAAATGGCTTGGGGGTTGTATCTTAAAAGGAAAAAAGAGTACATCACCATATACTCACAGCACATAGTTCACAAACAGCATATTATTCAAAAGATCTGAGACATTGTATTTACCAATAGAAGTTATACTTTTCGGTGGCTTTACGGGTGCCAATACTACACGAAATATACTGTCTGGTAATTGATTATCCAACTGAATGCGATTAAGTTTTGCATGCAGCTGGGTTGAATGTGGCAAAGTTTTATAACTGAGCCAAACACCGGTCTGGAAAACCCTTCGAATTGTGGCAGGGTAGGGTTTGATTGCCCGCATTATATAGAAATCGACCTAAAACAAAACCCCACATGTGGTTAGAATAAATAACACGACGCTTGTGTTATCAAATAAAATATGAAAAATACTAACAAAATAAGCACTTACCTCTAACCCTGAGTCTAACTGAATCAGTGATTTGACGGTCTTTGAAATAGCTTTATGGTTTAAGTAATTTTGATATGCTGCTTCTACGGCTTTAGAATCTTCCATCGCCAACGGCTTAAAGCGTTTTCTTTTGCCATCTTTACACTGTTCCCATACGATATCCGAACTAGAATAAAACGTTTTGTTAAACATATTTGCAATAGGATATACCAAGTTCTATTAGATCTCGCTTAATTTTTAATTTTCCATACCTAGCTATTCTCATATACATAACTTCCTTCAGGTTCTCGTTGTCAACCAGAGATAAACCAAGACCATGAAGTGTAACTGTATATTCTGCAATAGGAACTTCAACTTCACGGGTCTGAAGCATTTGCACGATGCCAGGATCTTCTATAAACATGATTGTTCGCTGTGGTCCATCTAAAAATGATATCCAATAATTCTCCCCGCTCTCGTCACTATCCGTCTGAAAGGTTCCGCATCCATCCTAAAATTGATCAAAAACTGGCTCCGTAAAAATACAACTTTTGATTTTAACCGTATACGTTTTAATAATTTCGTTCTGTTGCTAAAAACAAACCATTAACAAATTGTTTTGGCAATGGAACTTTTTGTAATCCTTCTTTCCATCGGGCCACCATTCAAGCATTCTTGACCCCAAAGGATTTTTCCATGTGAAATTAACACACTTTCCTGGTCCCAATAAGCTAAAAAAATTTAATAGTAAGGAAAACTGAGTAAACCGCACTAAGTCTGTATCATTTAAATGCTTAAAAATGAGTGGTGTACATACAACGTTTCTTGGCCATCTTTCTCTGTAAATTCTATTGCCAAGTTCTTCAGCTTATTAACAAGGAGTGCAGGGGCTTGGCCTGGTACAAATTTTTCAAACAGAATTGATGTTTTCGATTCAGTCAAGCAAATATCAACATGCAAACCACCATACTAAAGACAAAAGAGCCAAACAAGAGAGTTAAATGATTTACTTAATATGATTTCCTTCAGCGTATAAACCACATTACGCATTAATACCTCATTAGATAGTTCTAGTAAAGTGTGTTCCACCATGTCATATCTAAATGGTTGTGTTTCATCTTTTCTTTGCAGTATTTTTACTATAGCTTTCAAATTCGCAACTGCACTTCTAGGCCAAAACGGTACACATTTTCCATCTGGAACTTCAATTTCTTCATCAGGTCTTTCAACCTCCACCACATAAATGCTGTAGGGACATTGATTTGCCAAGTAAAATCTTGGCGTGAAAACAACATATCGTGTCAGTCCCCAACTACTAAGTTGAATTTCAACACCAACCTGCGGGATTCAGATGTATTATACTACAGACAAAATACCAGTAACCTTCGAGGCCTAGCTCTTAGCTTCGGTTTACCTACCTGAAAGTTCTGAACAGGAGATTTACATGTTACAGATCCTGCACTTCCAGCTGCATCCAACGAAAATTTTTCTGACCAATCTGTTGACAGACCCGCATTTGAGCTTCTTAAGCTATCACGAACTTTAACATGTGCTGTTTTTTTGGAAAAGAATCCTTTCCCGTTAAAAGAAAACATGATAGGTCTATCAACATCTTTCCCATGAGACACCTGTGGACTGTCGCGTGCGTCCCCCTATTTAAGTCACAGCAAAATCTTTATTATCCTCTCTTAGAACTATGTACTATTATTTTTATTTTTTTTAAATTACTAGATCCACACACCTTATAGAACAAATCTAGCCCAGTACGGTTTACCATCCAAAAGGGACAATATATGTGTAAAACGATTTCGTCATTAATGACTTCTCTATGTATGCCCAAAGTCAAAGTTTCATGAACATTTTCCTCCGACACAAACATCCAAGAGGAAAGATCTTGAGTTGCTTTGTTTATCCGTATATCACATCTCCACGACTGTGCGTTATAGTCTGGAATCTAAAGTACCCAAATGATTATGAATACGAATTTTCTATACTCGTACATTTAAAGATAATTTCTAACATCTTTAAAGTAAAAATAGTACTACTTTTAGATAAAGGTGATACTCATCCTCCTTTCCCACAATCAAATTAGTAACGTGCACCGCACTCCCACGTTCAGCCGTTTTCATTCTATGCTGGCGTTGGTCAACGTAATAACCGATAGGAACAGGAAGTAGGTTGTCCAATACAACTGGCGGTTTCAAATATACGAAGCAGCACTGACTTGCTATATTTTTCCTATTAGAGCTTTCATGAAGAGCTTGTTTAGCGATTCCAACGACCTATGCAAAAATTAATGTTTAAAAAAATTAAAGTAACTGAGTAAGCATTGCCAAATATCAAACAAGTATTTTTAATAATTACCCTTATACGAAAATCATCGTGTCCTGCTTTTCGGAAACAACAGCTCAACTGTTTAATAACTTGAATTTCCCTAAAAATGTCATCCCACTTAAATGGCTGTGTTGTTACCGAATACCTTAATATTAAATTGCAAAAAAATCGATCATAAAGGTAATAGGTAATTAAGCCATTATATTCTCCAATCTTCTCTCTTGCTTTACATGTACGTCACTTACCCTTCTGGTGCAAAAAATAGATTGCAACTCTCTGTATAGGTACAAGGAATTGGCAGATTAAAAAAGTTGCTAGGTAGAGCAGTTCCAGCCAATTTAGCAGTTTTTCCCCCATCTACCATATAATATACATCTACTGGAACTTCCAGGTCATTTACAATCTGGTAAAAATTTAGAGAAGGATGTTGAACATCAAGACATGAAGATACATGTTGAACCTTGTTGAATCTGTACATTACTTAAATTAGAAACAAACAAATAAAGACATTCATACCTGAACTACGCCACGTAACGTGACCACTTTTGAGCAATCTTTGACTCCAATATCGCAGATCAGTCCGTAATGACCATGGTCAACATGAGCCTTTAAGGGAAAGTACCGTTTCGCTGAGCGATTTACCGGAATTGAGCTTTTAAACTCAGCTTCTGGAATCTGGAAAGTAAGCCAACAACAAGTGAATAAAGAAAACGTGGAGTAATGTCCATCCTTGTTGAGTTTAATCATTATTATTACTTCAATGGAAAGTAACCGATCAGCTTTTCCTTCCTGCTCCCTCAAAACAGATGCATGGTGTTTTGTAAGATCTGTTTCTTCAATTAAAGCTAAGTTTATCGATGTTCCATGTTTTAGAATGACTTCTTCATATTCCATGCCGTTTTTAACGAGGATAAAGGGCCCAGCCTTTCCCTTTTCTTTTAAGAATAATTTAACATCCATGCCAGTATTATTTACTACGCTGTACGCTGCTGTAGATACTTCTCGTTTTGATACAAGTTCTTTAACTGCGGATGAAAATTCCTCGCTAATAATAGTTATAGCATTCAGAGCAGTTTTTGTCACCGTGAGTTCCAGAACGTCCTTAAAGTATACAAAACAATGAGTTAGCAAACCTTAATTTTAATTGTATACTACATACAACGTAAGTTAAAAATAATTTAAACTTTACATTTGACTGCAGCACGACGGAAGTCAATGTACCGGGCGCCGCAGTTGTTGGAGTAGAACTCGGTGAACTGTTGCTTGGACTAATAGTATACTTTAAAAGGGAAACATTCAAAGTAATAAAACACCTGCCAACGAACGATTTTTGTAACGTGCAACATTTTTTAAGTGTTAAATTAACATACCTCAAAGAGTACTTCCCATGGCTGGTGAGCAACTCTACCGTGATGACGAGTTTCAACGGGCTCTATCAGAAACTCCCACATTCCAAATATAGCGTTATAATATGCTGCTTCGAGCTTCATTCTACCAGCAATTTTCATCTATTTCAAAGTCAACAACTAATTAGATTTTTTAATGTTTTCAAGCGTCTAAATTCTTGTGTGTTCAAAAACAGTGACTTACGTATTTAGACCAGTCAAACACCTGCAAATCAATATCTGTCTCAATCAACATTATCGGCATGGTGTTGTTCCCACTTCCAGTTTCGAACGTAAACACTATCGATCCTGATTCCAACACTAGTCTTTCGTTGGTTTCCAGATCTTCAGCATACTGGTAAACCGCTGGTTTATCGGCTAAAGCTAGAGCATCCTGGCCAACTTCACACCATGCATCTGTGTTACAGAAAAAATTAACCTCTACCTGAATTTTACTTTTCTTTACGTATATACCTTAATATATGTTAGACGTATTCAATGCATACCAGGTCTGAGATACCAAAAGTCCATACTGCTGACGTCTTTCACATCCCATACACTTGAATGATCCTCCTTTTCAGTTTTTTCGTCATCGCCACCAGCTGCAGCGCTCATTGTTCCAAATATCTTCACCAATAGCTCCACAGTACCTACAAAAAATCAGTAAGTTAATACATACGGGAACTGTACAAGTTTAGGCTTATAATCGTTGGAAGAAGAAGTACCTGCAGTTAGACGAATGAATATATTTGAAATATTTATATCAATTAATGAGCCAGTAACTTGGGACGAATTCCACACTACTGTTACGGACATGGGACTAATAACCTAACAATAAATTACCTTTATCAATTCATACTAATTATTGGGTGTCACTATTGTCATATCACTACATATGAATGTGTGTGTTACCTCCGCAGATGAACTCTCTCGAACAGCTGGGTCATAAATACATGAGTTTAATTTTAAGTTACTGACAGTGCCCATCAAATTAGCTTTTCCATCTGCCTCTGTCTGTTTAAAGACCACTTCACACTAACAAAAAAAATTCGTGTTACTTTGCTAGAATCCAAAATATACATATTACACTTAAAAACAATTTAATATAAAAAAAATTCCTACATTTAACAAAAGAGCATTAGTATCAATTCTATCCATGGTCTCAACAAGAATAATTTCAGTGGATGAGAAGTTATAAAATGCATTCCATGTTTCGGAAGATGTGGATTCTTCGCGTTCCGTAGCTCCTGGTTTACCTGCAGTTATTTCTCGAGCAGGAGCTGGATCTGTTTAGAAATTAAAAAGCTAAAAGCATATTTTTTTCAGTAAAAATATATGTAATACTAACGATTTACCTAAAGCTATTGATGTCGGTTCTAACCGCAGTGAAACGTCTTGCTTTGGTGGTTCTACAGCTGGTTTATTCGTTTGAAAGAACGTTAAAATTTGCATGAGATAATCAAGTGCAAGTACAATGGTGAGACTTGTAGTTTCTAGTTCCACTATGAATGTAGATAAAACAAAAAATTAGGCAAGTGAACTGAAAATCATTTGTCCTAACAAATGTAGATTTAAACTAACTTGTAGACCCAGATGTCACTGAAGACTTGAAGCTGAAATTAAATATAGGTCCACTTGGGCTGGTTGGATTTTTTCCGTCAATTTTTCTCTGTATTAAGCTTTTAATAGCTCTATTCCCTGGTCTAATATCCATGATGGAAACATTTTCAATTACCTGTGTATAAAACATAGGCAAACAATTTTGTTGACAACGCTTCGAAATTCTACCATAAACCCCGTCTATCATTTCTCATTGGAATAAAATTTCTTACTATTGGACATATCATATTTCCGTTGTTGAAACTCTCATAGTTTAGGCTAACATTCTGAACGGTAACACTTGCAAAAGCTGTGGCATCATCACGCTGAATCACACCAACGCTTTCCTCCTACCACAATATTTAAGTAACAAGTTTTTTACGAGATTTATAAACACATCAAATGCTGAACAAAACATGAAACTTACCAAAATTACTACACCTCGCTGATACATTACGAATTTTAACTGTGGAACCATAATGTAAACTTGCATATTGATGTATACTTCATCTTTGGCAGATGGTGCAGAAACTAATGTTCTCATGCTTCCTCCACTTTCTTTTTTGATAAGATCAATAGCTGAAATAACAAGTTTCTAAATGAGGACTTAATGTACTTAATGTAAATGTTTCTTTCTACTAAGAACAAGTGCAGAAAAGTGCTTACATTTTGTTTTAGATTTTCGCTTTTCCGGTACAGAAGTATTTGAAGAAACGCCGGCATTACTTTTAGCTGGAGAAGGTGCGATGATGTTCTCAAAAATACAACCCAACATCAAATCGTAATCTTCATTACTCATTCTCATCTAGAAAAAAGGAAATGGGAACTGAAAATTTAATGTTTTGAACTAACTTATAAATACTTGTCAATATACAACATACAAATTACGTACAGTTGCAGCTCGAATAGTGCCTTTAATAACCATATCAGGCAAGCGATGATACCAGTCCGCACTTAGATTTCTATCTATCCAAAACTTACAATTGACAGGTTCTAACATCAAAACTTCAGATTTTAGCTGCTGGGTGGTCTTATCAAAAAATACTCTGTGAAGCACAAGACATACAGTTGTAGTACAACTTTAATACAATAAGCATCGCAAATTATTGTTTCAAGTAAGTAAAGCACATACCGAGAAACTTTAACATTCATAAGATTGATTTCCATTCTGTCAACAATAATAAATGTTTCAGCTTCGCCTACTTTTCTTTTCTCAAAATGGTTTTTTAAAGTTAAATGGCCCAAATCCGCAAGCATTCCATGTGGGCTTTTCTCGTTTCTCGGTGCAATGACTAATGGAGCCTTCAGGGAAATGTCCAGCAAAATTCTACTTGATGCTGCAACTGCTTGTTCAACGTTCTCCTTAGCTGCTGCTGCTGCGGCTGCAGATGCTTCAATCATTGCTTCTTTGGTTGTTCCAAACGTGGAAATGAAATTCTGTGAATTAAAAATCACAAATAATTCTATTTGAAAACGAGTTGACGAGCTCGCTCGTTAATTCATACTAAGCCACTACTTACGAGAACTTCATCAACAAAGGGACTGATGTATATTATCTTCGGACTTCCGGTTTCAATGCGCACAGATATGTCATGCTTATCCATATCATAGAAGTTTTTTCCTTTGCTACCGTCATCGAACATCATTATCTTTATATACACTACGCGATCTTCATCTACAGTGATAATCTATAAACATAGCCATCCGTATAATAGAATCAATAAGCAATTGTAATAGCAAAGATTTTTGACAAATACAAACCCATACATTTTTGTAGAGACTTGAAGGCTCCAGATTTTTAACTGATAGATTCGTTAATTCTAGTACTATTGACATTTTTCCTGTCTTCTGCATCATTGAAAAGTCCATAGAACTTAGAACGGCTTTGATTAAATTCTTCTTTTCGTACGACATTTGAACTGTAAGAGACTCCATTTTAGCGTCTATCTGAAGCAACACGTCATTGGGATCAGTGTGTTTCTTTGCCACCGCTCGTCTTCTGGCTTCTATTCTTGATACTATTAATTAGGATAAAATCAAGTTACTCAGACTTTCTTTCAGGCTTTGTTTAAGTCCTGGTCGTTGGTGGGTTTTACTGTTTAAAATTTTTAGCATGCTTACCTTGTACATTGGTCCGAGCTTTCCTTCGACTATCATTGGAAGAAGTAGACCTGAGAGAAATAATGTCTGGTAAATCTGTTTCACTTGTTTTGACGGTGTCAGTCATCGTTTTCGATACCCTTTCTATCAATCCTAGCACGGATGCGATAGCCTCTTGGTGCAGTATGACATCTAGGGAAGAAATATCTGCTTTGATGGACTGTTTAACCTTTCCAGCAAACTGAGGGGGACAGTTTGGTAATATCTATAATAGAGAACAACCAAATTACAGTCACATTTGTACAGCTTGCTTTTAAATTTCTAGCTCATTACAACAAGGCATATTTAAATAGGTCGTCGTACCGAAAACATGTGCATTTTTAATAGGTACTTTTTACTTCCTTCGGACATGGGTGTCTTTAAAAGGTACAGTGGTCCATCCTGATTTGGTATAGTATTTTGTAAGGCACACAGGGTCAATCCTCCTATTCCAACATCAATGCTAGTGCTGTATGATTTCGACTTCAGTCTAAGTTGAAGGTGATTCATTTCAAAACTAGCTAAAGGCACTTCAGACTGATGGAGCTTCCGTGTAAGGCGTATTTTGACAGCTAAAGTCATAATAGATTTTAACTTTCAATTACTAGTCACTAGGTTAGTCATTTATAAATAAACTTGGAAAACTTAAATTGAGATTTTGTACCATCCACAGTGAATTTAATTAGCATTTCAACAAATTCTACGACTTTCTTCTCCTTCTTTTCCAAAGATGAATCACTATATGTGATTTTAGATATTGCGTATGATTCGGCAACAGTAGGATTTTCCGAAATCTGTTGATAACGGAAAATATCTTTTTAGTATAAAATTTGATAATACGATCGTAGCATGGGGTTAACTTTTAGCGAATGAACTTTATCCACTTACAACACTAAGGCCAGTCGTAGTCTGTTCCTCGGCATGTGGAAAAGGTAATGTAACTAAAAGTTTTAGCAATTCTAATAGTCTATATTCAGTAATATCTAAATCCAACAGAGGAAGACTAGCATGTAATTGAAGGCGAGGAAACCTAGGATCATCAGGTATTAAAGACTGCTCCAATGTAACAACAAACTTGTTGGCTTGAATAAGAGTTTTTGGCAATGACTTGTTCTCTGCAGGAGCAGTCTTAGTAACTGCCGCAAAGTAATCTTCATCGGGTAATGAAATAAATATCTGTGAGTAATAATGATAATGAGTAAAAAGAAATTAATATTGTGCTTTAGCTTTATCAAGTATAACTAAAATTGAAAAGTGACGATTTAATTTTTACCTGAAAATCCCTCAACTCAATTATAAATTTGTCGTATGCTATTTTCATCATAGCCTGAAGATACTGTTCTTCCGTTTCAAATCCTTTTTTGAAAGAAGAAATCTTCTCTTTATTCCAATTTTTTTCCCTGGGTTTGCTCTTAACACTAATTTCACCCAAATCCATGACTAGAATGGAAGCATCCCTTGACAAAAACAATATCATAAAAGCGACTGCATGTATTTCAAAGTGGACTTTAAAACCTTTAAAAATAAGTACTTACGGACTCAACACTCCATTCTGAGGGACTAAAAAGTAAGGGGCCACAAGATGAACATCAACTTCTAATTCTCCACGTGTATCTAACATGTATTGTAGACCTGCCGAAGACTGTTCTTTCCAATCATTTATAGTTGACACCGCGGCCGCTTGTAATCTAGAGATTCGAATTTCAGCTTTTGTTTACAAGATTATATTTTGCGTTATCATGTACAAATTAAACAAATAAAAATGACCCACTTTGTTAATTTTGCATCTGCAGGAAGGGTGAAACAATTCACCAATTCTGCAACCGTCTTCCCATCATACACCACTTCAATCGGCATCCCACGCACGACTATTCGTTGGTCAACATTTGAATTTAGTGGATTCGTTTCGAATTCAACATGAAAGAGATGTGTTCCATCTTCTATTAATTTAGATGTTACAATTGCTGGTGCAAGGCTTTCAGCTAGATTTTGAAATCCAACTGCTTCCAGCGAGGCCATGGACACAGTTACTTTCATTCCATTTTTCACGGGTCTAGTCATAACCCTACATATACATAGATACACGTGGAGAATTAGAAGTTGATGTT
>JAHZNG010002985.1:0-33724 GCA_027744375.1 Orchesellides sinensis
AGATGACTTGCGAGTGTTGTGCGTAGTTTTTTCTGGTTTCTTAGCAGGAGATTGTTTGAAAGACGTTTTCTTCGGATTCGGTTTTGGCGGTGGTTTAGGCTGAGAAGATTTTGCAGCAGTGGTTCCTTTTCTAACTGCTACTGCTTTTCGTCTGGCAGGAGGATGCCTTCCGGACCCTTTTGCCCCACCCCTGGGGCCTGCATTTGACCTCGTGGCAGTGGCAGGCTTACCACCCATGATGGAAGGCCGGCAGATTTTCCTTGACTGCAAGATGCAATCAATGGCACTAATGTTAGGATTGCAATGAACACAGTTTGGACAAACTGAAACAGTGGTTGGTGGCGGGGCTTGGCTTCCAGAGACTCTAATGCAGTCCGGATGGAATCCAGATAAACAATTTGTGCACTGAACAGTCACATCTGTAATTAGAGGCAAATCTTACATCAGCAACCTTATTTACTTTCGTATTTTACTTATGCATTACAGTATTCATTATGAATCATTCTAATACCTTGCTTTTCACAGACGCTACATTCAAACCGCTTCTGCCTAGCTTTCCTTCGCTCAGCACCTGGACGACTAGATAAGATGGGTAATTCCGGCTCTGGAATACTTTCAGGTTCACCTCTACGTGGTCTTTTGGATCGCTAAGTAACATAATATATTGTTTTGAATTAATTCACAGTGTAATTTAATATTACGCGTATGGTACACGAATCACGAATCGAATATAATAGACTGTCTATTCTTACCCCAAGCTGGTTAGGATCCACGAAAACAGTTGATTTGTATTTAGGATTTGCAGTTGTCCTCCTTCGCCTCTCAGTGCGACGAGATTCTGCTTGTGCCTTTTGGTAAACTTCTGGCGTAACCAGTCCGAGCTCTGACAGGAAGTTTTCTTGAGTCAAGAAGGATTCTGGATGAGCAGGCTCAACATTGATTTTCTTTCTACGCTTTTTCACAGGCAGAGAAGGTGTTGGTAACGGCTGCGGTGGAGGAGGACGCGGTGGTGGAACTACTGGAATCCTACAAAAATAAACCATATTTTAAAAATTATGCTTACTAGTTTTTTACTTAGCAAAATAGGTACCGTAAGATCTGAGTAAAGTTACTAGCTAACCCCACGTTAACCTCTGTTATCTCGAATGCATCAAGACAGTCTGTAAATTTACCCTCACAACCCATCTTAAACTTGTTAATAGCTTTTTGTTTAACAAACTTTGACAAACACAATCAAAAATGAAAGATAAACTCTCTGCATATATTCTCTATTGTGTTTCTGAAGTAGTTTTTATATTTGCCGCTGAACGCTGACTTTTTAGCAGTTTATTCAAATTTTTGCCATAAGCGCAAGTTTAATCGAGAAGGCGTGAACAAAACTTCTATAAAGCAGACAATCATGTAGAAGTGATAAAAAGCGAATGAGCTGCAAGGCATATTCTAATTATAGGATATTGGCTATTGGTATTATTACCACACATATATTTGGTATTTGGTACGAAGCCTCTATTGTTTTATTACTAAGTTCAAAGAAGCAGACAATTGGAAAAAGATATAAAACGAGAATATGACCAACTCTAATTGCAACGATGTGATACATAAAATTATGGAAGGCAATATCAGTCTCCACGGCATTTCATGCATGTAGTACAATACGGATGTTACGGGTCATGACCTCATCTTGAAAGTTCACGCGGGGGTCAGGGACTTATCTTTATAAAGTCAAGAGTTTATAAGCCATACCTTTGAGCCCGCTTTTGTTTAGCTTTCTGAGCAGCTATCCGCTTTTTAAGTCTCTTAGCCTTAGCAGCAGCTTTGGCTTTAGCCTTTTTACGAAATGCTTTCGCCACATTTCGCATGCATTTCTTGGTGGACACAAATGACTTGCAATTGGCACAGACGCCAGTGAAAGTGTTTTTTGTAATCAGGTCGTAGCATTTTCCATCAGTCAAGCAACTCCATCTTCGCAGCTTTTCCATCAGGTTTTTCTGAAATTTTATTTTTTTAAAACATGTCACATTTTACCAATTTCTCCATATTATACATTAAAGTAAAAATTTGTAAAAATTCCATATTTCTTCATTGGCTCTACTCATGAAGGTCTATCAGACCATGTATAGAAAGTTAGATTTTAAAATTCACTGCAATTATTTTACATACTAACCAAGGAGTTTGACCTGTTTTCCATTGAACAAATAGACAAAATGCGTCTTACCTGTTGTCTGCAGAGTGAGCGAATATCCCTAACGGCAGCCTGAGCAGTGAGTGGTTTGTAACCGCCATCATCGGGAGGCTTTGGGTGTTTGGTGGGATCTGACAAATACTGGAAATATTCAAAAGAATTACTTTGAATGTTCATCTGAATTAGCATCTTTGTTGTTGCCATGCAACTATTATATTATCAACATCAGGCTCCAGTTTAGCATCGTGTTAGATTACACACGTTCCAACGATTTCCTTTCTGTTTTACTGACAGGCATTGAGGCATTATTCTTAAGGAAACCTTTAGATTTATTTGTATGAAAAGCATTCATCAAAACATTGTTCTGAAACGCGTATATGTGTATTCATTACATAGAACATTATGAAAAATAAGACGTTAATGTGATATTCCAGCCAATGCGGAATTCCAATGAATTTATTTCACCTGGATACATCGACGTTCGCTGTCAACTCCGATAAACATGTACGAGTGGACTCCAGTCAGTGGAGGAAAGCAAGTGTGCTGTAACGCCTTAGTATAAAGCGTTTGCCATGTTCAGCTTCCTATACTGGTGTAGCATGAATTGTGAAGTTTCTCAACTAGCCCCGTTCCTACACCTACATGGGATAACTCTTCCATTCCACGTTACAAAGTGTAACTCATGTCATGAAACATTATGAGGATTTTGCAATTGTGAAGCAATTTCGAAAGAGCATGAAGACAGCACAGGTTTTTTATGAAAATCTATGAGGGCTTAACGTCCGTTATATTTTTATAAAATTAAAAAATGGCAACATGAAAACGAGTGCTAAAATTTGGATGGGTTCTGTTAACTTTGTCTCGTATTTGAAGACGTTGACGGAGACGCAAAAGAAAACGTCATTGTTGGTGTTGATGTTTTTTGATGGCATTGGTTGACGATAAAATTAAATCATTCATTTGGATAATCATCTTTACATATGTGTGTACAGCATATATGTATATATTTGTTATGTCAAATCAGTGTCGAGCCTTATCGCTGCAACTTGCCTATATAGTCTCTAGGAAAGAGATTGAAAACCGGAAAATACCTCTTTCCGACTTTTTTCATAAATTTTTTGGCTGTGTAAAATCAAATGCAAAAATCCAACTTAAGCCGTTTCTGCTTAGTTTTCCTCTTTCTGCCTGCACATTCTGCAGAGATTTTTGTGCACCCTCCATACTTAGCTCTGATATAGAACTAAAGCGCTTAATATTATCATCCCAACAAACAACCAAACAGATTGATTATTAGTTTCAGCAGCAAGCTTCAGTTCAGACTAGTAGTCGTATGTATATCCAAGCAGAAAATGTAGGAGTGAAAGGAAGGGAAAAAGGAGAAGCATGAAAATGAAACGGAGGCACTTCTCTGGACATGTAACAGTTAGCTTTAGGTATATGTTAGTCTGCAAGTTGCTTTGTGCCTTGGTCTTGGTCCATCCTCGTAATACAGCGTTGGAGTTGGAGCAAAAGCAGAGGACTTCTTACTCTTCTCCATGACATTATGATATGGCGATGGTGGTGAGGTGGTAGTGGAAAGAAGATGAATAAGAAGAAAATATTTTTTAAAGGCTGGAGGAGAGAGAGAGAGCATAAGCACTACGGGAAAACGAGCTAGGGCGTCCGTGTGTAAATGCGATGTTATTCATTCTGTACGTATGACGACGACGACTAATGTATTCGACATTCTCTCGTCGACTAAAGTTCATGTGTGTATATGCTACGATTACGATACATTTCCAGTCTTGCGTTTTGTCAGCATATGTATGGATTTGTATGTACGTAAAGTGAAGTGTGATGAATGTAATGTAGACTTGAGATAGGAGGAACGAGGAGAATACGGTGAGCTTATATGATGTTCTGTGACTTTTCCTTCTAACCGTTTTTAACTCTTTCGCTTTTGCTTTGATTCGGCTTTTCTAGACTGTGTGTGCAAATGTAGGCGGAAGGGGACGCTGATGATGCAGTCTTTAGTTTGTTGGAGCTGGAGAGCTTGTTGCAGATAAAAAAATATTATGAGGAAAGAGGAAGAAAGGGAATCATAATAATTCTCAGCGATTTGACTCAACTTCATATATGCGTTGTTATTGATGAAAGTTTTTTACGCTGGAGACTCTGTTCTGTTCTTATGAGGCAAGAGGCAACCAAGGTGGTGGTTATAGACAAAGAAGAATTCATATTTTCTTTGTGTTTTTCCAGCAGCCTCTGGCTTCTTAGCTGGTGGAAATTGAAAGACGGAGCTTGTAACAGCAAATAATAAAATTTCGTGAGCAATCCAATTGAGAACCCGAATGGAAATTGTTGAAAGTTAATCACGTAATGACGTTTAACCTAACTAATGTAAATATTTCCAATCATTTTACCAAAATTACATCTTCATACAACAATGCCGTCACATAAGTTCAAGTATGAAAAGCATCTTGAATCTAAGCATATGTTTCTTAAAAATGTGGACAGGGACAGGAGAGTAGAAAAATTCTGATCTTTTCTTTAAAAGGTGATAAGAATATTACTATTTACTCTCCTCTTGTGTATATCTCAATGTATCTTTTTTATCATTCCAAAAACTGAAATCAGAGTCGACCATCAATTTGCTCTACGAGAATTTTGTCTCTTGTTGGGTTTTTACAGCAACCGGAGCAAAAACATACAAAGTCAAGGATGTAAAATGTAATAAAGTCATTGAAGTTAAGTTGAGGAATTAAGGAGAGATACATAATAATGCAATGTATGTATAACTAACTGCTTTGCTGCTGTTCTGTTTTTGTTTGATGCAGTCTTGTTGTCTCTTCTTCAACTTCTCCGTTCGTCCATCAGTTGCCAAGCTCTAGGAGCTCTCTCTCTCTCCTATGTTTTTTAGACCTACCATCATATCATACCACAGCACCACCACCTTCACCAACAAGCCATGACAATCCAATACTCAATATACAGGTCTCTGTCTTATACTCCTCTCACACCATCTTCTCATCATGAGTAGTAGTAGTAAGGTATCGTACGGTTTGGTTTTGGCTTGTTCAACAAAATATACCGTAAAATGTAGCAATGCATACAGCAAACGAGTAAAAACGCTGCCGAGTGGGGGACGCCAGAGGAGAGTAATATTGCAAGCATACATTGAGCTGATACTAGGACGATGATAACATTTTTCTATCACACACACAACTCTTCTAGACTTTTGACAAATAATGGAACCGGGGCATTCTGAAACATCTCCTACTTCAACATAATATAACTCATACACAAACTCACACAATCTTCCTTTTCGCTTATGATCATTTCCTTTGGACCATGTTTTTTAGCCTTCCTCAAATAATAAGAGGTATGCGTCATCCTCTACAGAGATACGTGATTTTAATGGGTACACAATTTGTCAAAAGACAATACTGATTACGATGAATTTACCAATTTTTAAGTGGAAGTTAGAATCTCGCATGATATGACATATGCAATAATATGAATAACCATCTTGGAATGATTTATGGGATCATCACGAATCACGAGTGACAATTGTAGTTTAAAATAACGTATGCAAATGCGATGAATGATGTCACATTATAAGTTTCTACTTTAAAAGAATTGGGATGTTTCTAAAAGCACATAAGAAACGATAAATGATGCGATTGCAATACCCATAACTATGCAACCAACTTCCCCCTTACATCTTAACTAACATATGACCAAAATGTAAACTGCAATAGCCCAATTCATTTTACAGACCATCGGACTGTATATTTTTTGTATTATAAACAGGTGCCAGTATCTTAACTTTTAACCATAAAATCATCTTTTTTCACAGCATTTCATTCTATCCAAACTACAACTGGTTATGTAAAAACTACCATGCAATGGGCACACTGGCTACATTTCACAAGTTACGGACAAACTGTCCTGTCCTGATCAATGTCCCTTACCACTTCCAATCATCTTAAGTTCTTAATTTTGAATTCTTCAAACATTAAAACTACATTATGCACCACTCCAAAATCCAAAATTATTCCAAACAAACAAAATGTCCAACTTACTTGATGTTGAGCACACGCCTGTCCAATCCTATTTTGCAGTGCATTCAGCAACTTGAACAAGTTGCCAATGTCAATCCCACTGCTCACTTGATGACTCCTGAGCTGTTCCGGTGGTACCAAAAAATGTGGTGGCACTTGAACCGGTGTCGCCAAACACGGCCTATTACTCGGACCTGCCACTGCAGCAGGGACTGGTGCTGGTGGCCTGGGTATTATCACTTGTTGACCTACACCAGCAGCAGCCGCTGCTGCCCTTTGCATTTGCATTGCTTGTATCGCAGCCCGAGATGTACTTGGACCTGCTAACACTCCTGCAGGGTCCATCTTTCTTGTCTCTTTTTTTCACACTTGTTAAAAAATGTCCCCACTATTGACCACTATATTTCTAACAATTATTTATATTTTTTACTAATTGCACACCGCTTTACATTGTCCCATTATAAATATTTACTCACAGTCCCATATTCACACTTTTGCTTCTCTTTTCTCACTATTTTCAGTCTTTCTTGGTTGTTGGTGTTCTTCAGAAGATGTGTGGAGGAGCAGAAGAAGACTGCAATAACACCAAGTATTACTTAGGAGGAGCAGGATGAGGGAACAAGAGAGGAGCGTAGTGGCAAATGTGATTGTAGAGGTAGCATCAAGAGAGCACAAGGAATACACTGTTTTTTATATGCATGTGTCTTCTCCATCTCTCTCCATCACCAACTAAAAATGTAAATGGAAGCAATGCAATATGTACGCTAAAAAATGTTACACACACACAGTCAGTCAGTGAGAGAGCCTTTAGCTTACTCTTCTTCTCCCATGCACAGACACAGATAAAATAGTAACTTTGGTATACTATCTGACAAAGCTTTTTAGGGGCAAAGGTAATTTTCAGGGAGTAAAATAAAGTTGCCCATGTTATCAAATGGAGTAATATGCTTGGAGATCCAAGTAAGTTTTTCGCAAATGACATTTAAGATTGTAAAATCTAGTGACAAGTGTGTGTGTGTCCTAATGTGACATAGGTTTTTTCTTGGAGAGTAACAAACGCACACAGTCACTTTCACTTGATGATGGTTTTCAGTTAACCAAATGTGTGTTTGCAGTAATGAAATGGTAGTCAGAGGTGCATACAAGAGCTGATGTGGTCTTGAAAGACTGTCAGTTAATTATAGATGGGCATCATGCATGGAAATATGTCAATCAGACCAAAAATTGTCACTAGAGATGACCAATTCCTTAGAACATTTGTACAGAAGCTGAAGAAGTGGCTGGGGAGGTGGAATATATAAGAAAATTAGGGATAAATGTTATTTTGGAGAGTTTACTCCAAATTATGAGCTTGTGTAAGTCTTTCACAAGCATTGTTGTGTGTATGAATGAGATGTGCCAGCATTGGTGTTGAGTATATGACAAAAATATAAGTAGAGACGGTGAGACTTAAGAGAGTAACTTCTCTGGTGGTGATGAAGACTGAAAATGATGATGAGGATGTTTTTATAATGTTATTTTTTTCTCTGTTGCTTTTGCTTCTGGACAAGGATTGCATTGCATTTGTAGTATTTTTAAAGGTAGCCTATGAACAAAAAAGCGTGTGTATGCAATTCTGTATGCAATACCAAAGCCGAGAGCAAGTATTTTGAAGGGATAAGAATGAATGCATATATAGAGAATTCTTCGTGTGTGGAGTATGTATATGAAGATCACTAACAACCTACAACAAACAAGAAAAATACATGGAGAAGGAATCAAAGCGTTATGTTAAAGAAAAAGGGAATACTACCAAAGCTACATTTGGGAACATTATTGAATTGGTAGGGAAAAAGTATTGCATTGCATTGCGACCATGGTGTAGAGATATACATAAGAGCAAGTTTTAGTAACGAAAGGATAGGGAGAGAATGAATCGGTTAAGGGTTTTGTGTGTATTGAAATATCTGTGAGTGGGAACGGTTTGTTGTAATACAGTAAAGTGTTTGGGCTCAGAGCAGAGCCTGTGCTTCTGTCCTAATGATGGTAATGTGCATTCAATGCATTGATGTCAAATAATACAGGGATATACAAGTGGTGTATATGTAGGTGTGTGTGTGTGTTATTATGGAAAAGGCAAGAAGGTTGTGTGTGTGTAAACCCCAATCTATAAAAAATCCAGCAAGTGAAAGATAGTATTAAAAGTTGTATCTATGTATGGAGGAGTGCAGTGCATGCACCGTTGTAGATATATATGGGCGAACGCTAACATAATATGCAGGGTAGAAAATATGTTGGAGAGATGCATGGATACGGAATACAATGCAGAAGTGAGTACAGGTTTTATATGGGAATTGAATCTAGAAGATAACATGTAGAAACTATCAGAGCAGAGCAGAAAGAGAGTCTGCTAAAGGAAGAAAAGGAAAAGAACTGAAGTTTTAGCTAAAATAGCATGGAAGAAATGCACACAAGTAAGTAATAGGTAGCCAACCAGCCAAAATCATGAACACGGAGAGGAAGAGGAATAAAGGCAAAAGCTGCAAGGGAAGAAATGTATATATTTTGGAGTTTTCGGCGTTACTCATCCTTTTTAGCATGTTGTAATATAATGTAGCTCTCTCTGGCTTCTTCGGCTGGGTAGCGGCAGAATAAGTGTAGCACAAGAAGAAGAGTTGTAAGGGAAATTTTCGGCAAAAAAAATGTTGAAGAAAGATGGGCATGCGATGAGGCTTAACTGGAAACGTATTATTCCAAGCGTTTCTCTCCATTCCCCTATTTTTCCATAAAGTACAGTAAACTAGCTCGATTCAATTCTCTTTTTAGATGATGACAAGGAAGGCTCAAGTGTTACTTGGTCATTTTTGCTTGTTTTGCAAATATATGTTGCTTTATTGCTTTCACATGGTGGCGAAAACATAGAAAGAGTAATTTAGGCGAGGAAATGATAGGAGTAAAGATGTTTGATGGAAACTATAGGGCTGGGATATGGGGTTACAATGATAAATATTTATGGATGATGATAATAGAAAACCAATCGTAATCAATGCAGCTTCTATGTACGACTTTTACTATTACAATAGTTGCTATGTTGATTTAGACATCCGGAATTAGATCTGTTTTTAACCACCATTGTTTTCTCTTTGTTCCCACACATCTGATTGAGTCGCGTTAAGTAAAACTATCGCATATTCCACCAGAAGCCATATTAGTGGCAAAATATTGTAGTATAATGGAACATTTAATATTTCATGCTGCCCTTAATGTGTTGTGATTGAAGATGCCATAAATGTACTTGAAATTTTCGCCTTTTGCAGATATAACTTGGTCTGAAGGAATGGATCAGTGCAAGAATGCAGCCTCTTGGTGGATGGGAGTAACTAGTTGCATCACTTCTCTCCCTCATTCTTTCTTTACAGATTGTTGCTGGATACTTGTATTGTATGAGGAGTGGGTATTAGGTCTATTTGGGCAGAAATGAAAATCTACTACTACTGCTTCCACGCACATTTATACAAAACCTTTTTAGTTTTAGTTACCAACGAGAGTTTCTAAAAACTTATACTATTGCATTGCTAGTTATTCCTCCTCAGTCATGTCTTTTTCTATGCTGGCGGTTGTCATGGTTGAAGCCTCTACTGCTTAAAACCTCGTCTCGTCTTCGCTCTCTTTGTAATATTGTTGTACATAAAAGTACATTCATTTTCATATAGCCAAAAGGTGAAGGAATGGTATGGATCGTTGTGTAGAACTTAGGTTAAGGGAAAATATGATAGGACGAAGGGGAGCGACGACGGCATATATGTACAATGTGTGTGTGTCATGTGTGTGTGGTGTTAGTTGAGCAAGTTATTATATGGAAGGAAGGAAAAAGCAGGTTTAAGTACCACCAACTCACTCACTTACTCTAATATAATATAACACACACACGCACAAAAACCTTACAGAAGAGAGAGAAACTACACATACAGATATCATTTGCAGAGCTTGAACCACACCACACAAACAAGGAAGATATTATGTGGAAGAAATAAAATGTACAGTAGTAGGATTCAATAATAATATGATGTGTGTGCTTGTTCTCTGTACAACACAAACATTAAGGAAATTTCTGTGTGTGGAAAACACAAAGGTTCAAAATAAAAAATAGCTTAGAGAATGACGAAGATTTGTAAAAAATGTGTCTTTTGTAAAAGATGTCCATCTATGTATACGCTTTTGTAGCGTTAGGTATGTACAATAAACCAATCGTTTTCTATTTGAACGACTGAATTTACTGATTACATTTATGCGTACTTATGAATGTATGTGTACTGAATGGGCACGTATGTAGGTACCTTTCTCCAGAGAGGCTGACATTGACATAGTAAAACGTAGTTTGTCAACAATAAGTAATAAACGTTTTCCAGGTATGGTTCATGATAATGGTGTTATGGTGGAGAATTAGAGTAGATATATAACATATAACTATGATGAAGACGAGTACAAGGAAGTCATTAAGATTGCCTTGTTATATGAAAAGAAATTTGGAATACAAAGTATCAAGCGAACAATGAAACTCACGAGAGAAATTAGAAATGCTTTATTAACATTTACCAGGTTGTCACCTTTAAAAGCTCAATTCCTAGTAAATACACGGGCTTAACAATCAATCTAAGGTAGAACGTAAAGAACGAACTATGCATAACCTTACATGTTCAACAAGGCAATTTTTTCTAGTTAATTCACAGTCCTCCGTTAAAGTGTATGTAAGGGAGACGAAGAGACAGGGAATGTCACACCATAAATTTCAGTGCAAATCTTATTCGGGTAAAGTGTAAGTTGGCAAATAATAAAATCCAGATAAAACTCAACCGCATACACAGTCCAAACAATACAAGAATGACACAAATGTCATCAACTGCCACCAAAAGCAACATGAGTTAAAGATTTCTATATGACATCCGGTCAATCTCAAGATTTTCACATTTGTATTTCATTTCGGGGAAAAGAAGACAAAAACGTAATCTTGTTTTTTAATATGAGAGAAAACATTCCACAATCCAAAAACGGCTTTATCAAAGTAAACTAGCAATGTAGTAACTACTATGGCTGCGCTTTCATCATATACAACACATTGCGTTGCGTACTTTATCAAGCCTATTCATACTTTTATACAATAATGGAAAGAACTTTTTTCAATAAAGTATTCTGTAACACATTGGAAGCTTGCATTTGTCCAAACTTATAGGTAGCTACTCAATCTATAACATAAGCCTTCTACCATGAATAGGGGTAAAATAAAAAATAGTGTTTTTAAAAACACATCTTAACAATTTACAAGGCTTCTCAAACATGTAACACTAAATAAAATAATTTTCATCGTCCTGATTGAATTAAGCAAATGATATTTGGCTGCCCGACTCTTTTCTCTCGTCACATGCATCCAGTAAGTGTTTTTAATTCCCACAAACGAAATTTTTAAGGTATTCCGTCATTTCTCATGATTCTCTCCAGGACACACAGGCAGACAGGCAGGCATAAAGTGAGAAAGGAGAGGATTGAGCCCCAAACGTCTCATTTACTGTGAAATTACATGTATGCCGTAAATCTACAAAGACTCCAGCTTGAGATTGCAAACTATAATATTATATCCATTCAACTTGTATTATGTCGTGTAGTAAGTTTTGCCTGGTCGTTGGTAGCCAATCACACGGATATACCCACGATAAAAAATATTTCTTTTTTTCCTCTAAACTGCTATAGTTCAATTCTCGTTTTGCTGTGTGTGAGTGTGAGAGGACTGCAGCTGAAGCGATTTCGTGAGGAATGGTAAAACAGCGTGAAATCCAATACTTTACTCCAATAATATCCACTACACCAAATACCCCAAAAATTCAAGTCATAACATACAAAGCAGCCCACTACTACTGCTCCACCATCATTTTAGCACGGTGTATAACATTAAAAAAGTTGCAACGGTGTACGTTGTGGTGTACGTAAAACATACAAAATTCAAGTAACTTTGTGATGATGATATGGATGGAATAGGACAAGGCGTTGTAGTTGCTGTAATACACAACAACGGATATTTTGGACATGAGTGGGGCATTCTGAGATTGTCTCCTGTGACTCTGATGTGGAGTGAATGATTGTATGACAAGATGAAGGAAGGGAGAGAAGAGAAGAAGACACGAAGAGCAGGATGAGCTCATCTATCTTAATTGAAAGTAGTTTTGCCATGCAAACATATACTATGCGGTTGATGGGATGTGTACTGGATGATTTGATTTTTTTACACGAGAGTGAATATAAAACATTTGAATTGCACGGTATACTATATATCAATCAATATTAGGTAATTGTCAGGGATGGTTCGGGGGCTAATTAATAAAATATTATGCTCTTTTGGTAAATGGATATAGAAGACCAAATGAATGCGACTAACCATGCTAATTTACTGATGATATCAACAAAGTAAATTTAAAATATCTGCTGAGATTTGGAGTATTTATGTTTCATACAGAAACAAGATTCGTTTAGTCATGTAACTTTGTATAGTGAATGACTCCGTCAAAATAAAAGTTATGCTGTCTAGTTACTGTATTACCATCGCCAGTAAAATATTTATAAGAAGTTTCTTTGGTAATTATAAATAAATTGAGTATATTTCAAAATGAAAACATTACCATTAAAGTTAAAGCTCATTTACAAACCCAAGTTCATATTTAACTTTTCAAACCCTTTCGATTAAGAAACAGGAATGTATTCATTGTATTTTTTCTATGAATTAAAATGAGATGAGTGGTTAAACTGTTGGTGATTCTTTGGCGTGAAGATTTTTAAAGGTTCAAGATGCAGGAACCTTCAAAAATCAATCTGGCAAACACGCCTACTAAAACCCTAAACTTATAATAATTAAAGTGAAGGTGCTTACAAGTTACAACTACTGTAAGCCGTTTGTTTCGCCTCGTTAGATATTTTATTAAATTTAAATACCAAAACTTACATGAGCGAATCTGTAAGTTTCGTTTTCACTATAAATCATCCTAAGGACGCCGTGGTGGTTGCTGTTTTAAGTTGTAAAATGATATAGATGAGAATGCTTTCTGTCTACTAACCCTGTCTCAAATGTTTTGAGTCAAATCTGTTTAGAAACATTTTTGACAACTTTGCCGTTTATATGTAGTCACTGCCAATTCTTATAAACGTAAAATGTATATGTTATTTATACTTGAAATCTTACACGAGGAATTCAATTGACGTAGGCTACAAAAAGGAGATTGTTTAAATGTTAAAGGTGGAGGTGGACTGATGTAATGTGAAGTTATGTAGTTTCGGATGAAAAAATTGTCGACCAGCTATGTCGAAAGGCTTGTATTATTATAAACACATCGGCTCCTTGCACTACGTTTATCTTTGCTTGCATCAAGGTATTTCGAGAAAAGCTCCTGGAGCCATTCCTGAGTGCGATGTGTGGGCTGAAAGACTATTTTAAAGTTTGACATTTAAATTACCCCATCTCATTTTCAATTTAAAAAATACGATGGACCTTGGATTTACCCAGCTCAACTTTTNAAATTACCCCATCTCATTTTCAATTAAAAAAATACGATGGACCTTGGATTTACCCAGCTCAACTTTTTGCAAATTACATATCTGTATGATCATATTTATTCGATTTTCAATGTTTTATGGTTCAATGTTTCAGGCACATTCTGGATAAACTAAAGTAGTATACGACATATTTAACTAATTTTAATTGTAAATGAAAATCCTTAATTGTTATATACTAATATAGTATAATAAATACAAGCAAAAGTGACAAACTAACAATTTAGTTAAGCATACATAACGCTAACGCAGTCAACATAAGATGTCCTATCTTTAAACATTTTCGCTTTACTTACAACGTGACAACAGAGAATAAAAGGAGGAAATGTTTTACAGCGAGAGCGAGGATTTAGAATGCAAGCTAACTCTTTCCCAGTTGTTCTTATCTGGATTTTAAGAATTTCACAATAATATAAACCGGTTAACGGAGTAACAAGGGCTGTAACCGATTAAGGGCTGAAGGTTTATTAGGGTATAGGGCATAAACGGCATAAGGTATACTAGATTTAGCCAATAGTCAAAGGGATCGATTGGTGAAAGAATTTTCGTTAAAAGTTAAACTGTAAATGAACCAGAGCGTATAATAAGTAATATGAAGTTTTAAAGGGCTTCAGGGCCCTTCCTACGGACTATTTTGAAAAAACAACTACGGTTCTACGCATATCTTTGAACGACCTTTCATGGGACACCAAATTTGATAACCTTTTCATTTTAAAAAAATTGGGTTTTTAAGAGTAAGCCCTGAAGGGCCCTGTCGAATCTGGTCTTCTTTGAACTTAGCCGAGCTAATCGAGTAAAGCGAGCGAGCAAAATTCACAGCTAAAATAGTAAAGTAGTAATGAAAAACTCGAATTTTGATGATTTTAGACGATATTTTTAGTAAGAGATTTCAAATATAAATAATTTTGGAGGGGACGCAGATTTTTCTGGTGGGGGGGGGGGATGTTTGCGAGGGACGGTCCAAACAGGAAGGGACGATATCCCCTCCGACCCCTCCTGTTATTGCGCTTGTACAATAAAACCATACAATGGGACTGGCCCCTTGATAAACTTATGTGTACTGTCCAACTGTTTGATTTAAAAATTATGCAAAAAATGTTACTAACCATTTCCAGTCGACTCTTGGCTCAAGAAATATAGGCTGAAAAGAAGGAGTGCATAATGAACATTTTCACGAACCGTTTGCCTTAACCAAATCGTAAATTGAATCACTGATGGTGTGCATTTTGGTCAGTGAAAAACTTTGGAACAATATTTGTATTCTAAAAAATCAGACTCGTTCTGTATACATTGTCACAAAAATCACATAGCTGACTTTCTTCCTCATCTTGTAGAGATAGTAGAGTGGTATATAAATAACTAAAAATGGACCATTAGAACTTTTTTTAAGCTAACTGGGGTTAAAATATATAAAAATACGACAGCAACTTTTTGCGTCCTTCCTTCACAGTTAGTTGAGGTGAGGTTAGTGAAAGAGGTAATATAGTGGTGACAGTTACTGAGAAGGTAAAAGAGCCAGATACTGAGGAGGTTGGAGGTCATGGTAATGGGGTCAGAAATGGGGATGGTAGTACGTGCCGCTTAAAGGTTAATGATTTAGAATTATTGAGTTGCTACTGCATGCTGATTAATGCTTAAAAAAATACATGATATATTACAGTAAATGTTGTTGGGAGTAGTATAATTACATAAATGGGTTCCCAGGTTGCGGTTGACGTCGACAAGGTTAATAATAAGACCGATGTTACAAAGACGGACGCCCAAAATGTTGTTAGCGAGAATAAACTCGTAGAAATGTGTTGCTTCGGTAAATAGTCCAATTCTAGGTATTTAAATTAGAAGTAGAAAATATATTGTTATTTTCATAACCCGAAATTACTCATAACCCGAAATTACTCATAACCCGTACATTTCAAATAGTTGTCTGGTGTCTCCACAAATCCACAAAAGAGACATTTGTGCACTATATAGCATGGAGACTGGAGACATACATGTACCCCCTGGGCTTTTTGCTATGACCCAGTATCTGTTTTCGTCAGATTTTCATAGAAAGTCATACTATCTGAGCCTGAAGTTTTGAATACGACAGATGACAATAGTACTTTTACCTTTCTTGCATTACTTAATAGCAATAATCAATAAGGCAACAACAATAATAGCAAAGGCAACAATAATCTTAATCATATAACTTTGTTTTTAGATGACATTTGAGACTACATTGACATATGTTGTATTAAATGTTAGCCCTTAAATTAAATGGTATTTACACTCACAGGAAAGGAATCGATCATAACCCCTTACGCTTTACAAAAACAGTCAAAGTTTTATTTACATAACCACTGCCTTTTGGATACATGGCCTTAAATAGTTCGTACTTTAAAAAAGTAGGATGAAATCAAGCCTTCCCAATTAAACTTTTGAATATTATATCCAACTTGAGTTCTATTTGCTAGTACTCTCATTCCCATTTGTCATACAGTACCAATATATTGCGCGTCATCTTGTGGAAAACACAAACTAAAGCAGAGTTTATTTAGTGTGGGTTGGGTAATGGGTAATATTTATTGTTCATCATATACATGAGCAGCATAGCATGTACCGTATTTCTCAGTAAAGTGACAGTATTTTTAATATATGGAATATTTAAACAATCCAAATTATTATATATTAACTTTAAAACCCGCAATCTTCTGAGTCTCTCATCCAGGTGAATGTCAGAATTGTAGAAATCGATCCAAATTACCTACCTGTAACATACCTACTTTTTGTACATAGTCTTATATATACAGTGAAAACACAAGCTCTTCAACCTAGCAAAGAATACATAGAACATGATAACGACACTGGAGACTGGACAGATAAGTAAAAGTAAACTATGCATGCATACATTACATAATGACGATGGTATGAGGGTGACTTCCCCTTCTTGCAATCAAAGTAATTAATAACCACAGTAATTAATTTATCTGTACAAGTACAACATATAGGTGACTCCTTTAAGGCTAAATCATGCATGTTAAAACCATTCTTTAAAAAATAGTCTTGTTGAAATGATACATTTTGACATAGTGGTGAAAGCACGCATCCTGCATGCCATAACAAAATGAAATGGTCTCACTGAATGGCAAACACCATCCATAGCACAGTGACAAATAGCTCACTACAAAGCTAAAACTCATCCTTGCTAATTTAAGGGGCCATGGGGCAATGCGAAACTAAATAAACGGACACAAGACTTTCTCCACAATAAATACACTCTCAACCTGTGTGCTACAAAAGAAAGCATTTTCATGTATTATTTTTCCCATCTCCTTCCACTTTCACTCATCCCCACATATCCCCCTACACATACCAAAGATACAAACAGTGAAACCTCTGGACTGCTATTAACCTGACCCTGACCCAACTATAGACAAAATTCCTTTAGATACAAAACCAACAAGTTTCATTTATTGAAAACGCTTTAAAATAATACTTGTATACTCTCCTTGTGCCAATCTACTGTCATGTTGTAAAGGTAATGCAAATTAATAAATTGGCATTGTAACAAACATTTTTTATATATATATTTTATGCATACAAACGCAGCATCTCGCATGTCATTCCTGTCTTCTCCGCTTTCTGCCTTGGTCACTCAGACTCTTCTCATAATATGCCATGCTTGTGTCTTCTCCAGTTTTCCACCACCACCAACCACCTTCTTTCCCATGTTTTTCAGCACACACACACACATCACCACCACCAACTTCGCCGTTCTTTCCCTGTCCCCAGCAATAATACTACCAACTAGTACAACCTCTCATTCTCATCAACCTCGTCATCATCCGCCGTGTGTGCGCTCACTCACTCACACACGACCATCTCTTGTGTAGCAATAGCAACCAACCATATATTCCGCACCGCCGCATCTTCCTTCCCAAGTCATACCATGAAATGGCTGTATATTATACGCACGTCACACTAACATCTAACGCATAATAATATCTAACCTTTGTCTCATCTCACCCCAAAGTAGGCATTTACACTCTTTGTTTTATAGCATTTTTAAAGGGATATCATCATGATACATTGAATTTCCTATGCCGATTTAAAATTTAATTAATTATCATTTCTTGTTTCTCTTTAATTTTAGCAATATTGGCTACCATACAAATCTTTATAGAACATTCTTCAGCCCCAGCATAATAATATATGGCAGACTCTCTCACATAGCAATACTTGTATGTGAGCTGTTGTGTGAAGAAAGAGTCAGGTGGGTTTCCTTTCTATTTCAGTTGTACACGTATACTTACCATCGCCCTATCCTGTGCATGTTTAAAAATATATGTATTTTTCTGCACACTCTCAAAACTCAATTCTCAAGCCCCGTCGTGCATGCTCTCTCTCTCTTTTGGCGCTTTGCGTTGACTGATTCTGGCTGGATGGGTTGAAGGTTGTGATTTGGTGAATTCAATTTGGATTTCAAGAAAAAAAAATCGTTAGTGAAAAATAATTGAAAACTGTTGCAAACGGTAATTTTTTAATTGGTGAAACAAAGAATAAATAATTGTTAATATTTTGTTGGTGTACATGAAAGAGTCAGAGGGGGTTTTCACGGATTTTTGGGTACTGCTAAGTTTAAGTTAGATTTGTAATTATTTGTGTAATTTGTAAGTGAATAATATATATATATATATTTAGAGAATGTGAATAATATAATTGAGTGGAAGATTTGGTAGTGGGTTTAAATATGTATGAATGATGATTTTTATTTGTAATTGGTGATTGGTTTTTTAAGGAGAGACTTGTGAACCAGCCGTCAAAATAGGGAAAGTCAAGAGAGGCGCTTTGGAACCAACTTCCGAACTGGCGGAAGTGAGCTATATTGACAACAGGCAAAGAATGCCGAAACGGAAAGCGTTGGGTCCGGTGGAGAGCGATGGGGATGAGGAAGAGTTTTACTCGTTCCCTGGAACCCCCATACAGTCTCAGTCTCCCTTCCCCAAGTCAGTAGTTCCTAACAATTTCCATAATGCCCTTACCCCCAAAAGGATCGCAACGCTGAGTGGAGGTGCCAGACCACCGTTTAGTTTTGGTGTGGGTAGTAGTAGTGAAACACAAAGTCAGAATTCGTTAGGAGCGATGTTGGGAGGAGGAGGACAGAGTAAAATGTCGTTTTTCGGCATGTCGACAAATCAAAATAGCCCGTTGTCATTATCATCGTCACCAGGGTTAAATACAACAAGTACGTCTTCTTCTTCGTCGTCTACTTTTGTTGCTGCCAAAAAACAAAAAAGCTTGGAGTTTTCCAAGAGTATGAGAGACCTGAATCAAGCGTTTGTACGATCGTGTAGGGCAACTGTTTCCAAGAATCCTTCGTACAGCTTAGTTCCTTTGGTGAAAGATTATCTCCATCATTCCCGAGTGCTCATGGAACAATGCAAGCGACGGGGGAGTTCAGAGGAATTAGTGAATGGTGTCAGCTCATCGACAGCACCACCAAAATCATTTAAAAGTTTGGGAGAATTTTTTGAGGACTTTGAGCAAACGTTTATTGAAGAGAAAAGGAGAGAAGATGGAGGGGGAGACAACAGCAGCAAAATTCTTGGTAGTGCCCTTACTAATTCAAATTCAAATAGTTTGTCCACTTTTGTTTCATCGGGGCAGGCAGGTGGAAAATGCAACAGCATGAGTTTTAAACCTTCCATTGACATGAAAGCCTTCAATAGTAGCCCTGCTGCACCTTCCTTTGGGACAAATCCTACGAAGGCGAATTCTCCTTCTTCTCCAGCTCCTGCGACGAGCACAGATTTTAAGATCAATTCAGTTTCTCCAAGTGGAAACTTGTCATCTGCACCAAGTCTGATGAATTCCCTGAAGCCACCGGTTTCAACACCTCCCATCACTCCTGCTAAACCTATTGTCAGTCCAGTTACAACAGCTGCTGCAAACCCGGCACCTGTAGCTCCATTCTCTGGGTTTTCGTTCTTTTCAGCACCACCGTCAACTACTTCTCTAAGTTTTGGTTCTAGTACAGTAACGTCTGTATCGGCGTCGACACCCGAGCAGCAAAACAAGGATGGTGAGGATGATGATGAGAGTGACGAGCCTCCAAAGGTTGAAATTGTTCCTGTGACTGAAGATGACGCTGTATATTCAATTAGGTTTGTTTGTAAACAATTTAGAGAGTAAACTTATTATCAATTCAGTAGATTCAATATTTATTCGGATTTTGAAATAATTTATGCAATGCAGGTGCAAGGTTTTTGGCATGGTGGATGGAAAGTACAAGGATAAAGGCGTGGGAATGTTATACGTAAAGAAACTGGAAGGTGGAAAACATCAGGTAGTTGTTCGCGCTGAGAATAACTTGGGAACTGTGATTTTAAATATTCTTCTTCAGAAGTCACTCCCGCTGGACAAGAAGTCTGCTAAGGATGTCATGACTGTTGACTTACAAGCTAATAACAAGAAAGGCATGCCAATTTTACTTCGAGTAAAGTCAGAAAGTGAAGCAACTGAGCTTCTGGCTAAACTTAAAGAACTTCAAAATCAGTCCAGTGCTTCGTGAAACTCGATGACTTCACTAAGTATACTCAGTAATCCCTTTATTTACTTTTTAATGGTCGATCCAAAATGTACAATATGATGCTATCATTATTACTAACGATACATTTAAATCTGAAGTGTTAACTTAGCTATGACTAAGGCTAAATATCATGGATATCATTGTTGATCAAAACTACAATTCAAATCAAAGTCTAACATTTAAAAAATTAGCTGTCAGCATTACTATGTATAAATACATATGTACAAGACACGATATATATGTATTACATGTTTTTTCTGAATAAAAGTTAAAATAGACAGGTAAAGTGAAGGCATTATGTGTATATCTTTTATAAGCAAGTTATGCATATTTACGTATATTGTTTTCTCTCTGCATTTATTTATATAGCTTTAAATTGAAATAGCTAGTCCAATAGACTACTACATTTCTTTACAACATTTCTGTATTAATAGTTTAAAAAGTATTTTGTATTGAATTGAAGTCATATGAGCTTCATTAGTACGCCTTAGGTTGAGTAACGCATAACCCGGCTATTATTCTATTCATGGGGATTTCAATTTTGTTTTGAAAGCACTGAAGATTCTTTCCTTCTAGCGAAGCCTTGACATCTTTTATGGTATCCTTTAGACTTTTGAGCTCATACAAATTTCGATCCGAGGTAGATAGAGCCTGTAAAATAAACGATTTTTCTTTTCAAATAAAATGCTCATAAATTTTTCATGAAACATCCTGTAGCAGCAGCGACCAAGACCTAACTTACCCGAACTTGAAGCAAAAGGGATGTTAACTGATGAACCAATGCCACGATTTTCTGATTGTGTACAAGGGTTCGGTTAGCTTTGCAGTTATATGTAGAAACCACCATGGAGGCCTCTTGACGACAGCTTTCATGAATATGCTCTGGGATCACCATTTGCGTTGTTGAACCATGGTCATTTGTAATCTGCAACAAAAATATTTGGATTACATTCTAGTACATCAAGACATAACATTAAACTTACTGAATAAGTACCGTACCTCTAAACAGTATGTCTGGATACCGTCCAAGTACATGGCCATTTCCTTATTCATAGAATCTAAGTCAAGGACACAACGAGCGTAGCGTGCCCTGTATTCTGAATTATACGGCCTACCATATGATTTCATTTTTTCTGCCTCAACGTTTAGTTCCTTTAGAGTCATTATTTTCTCACGTTTTGCTTTTAATAGTTTTGAAAGTCTGACCTGTAACACAAACAAAAAACTTAATTCATCAGTTGCTAATGTATAAATAACAGAACTAAAACCTTCAATACTCATCACAATCTTACAATCATGTCCAGTAATCTGATGGGAAATCCTCCAAGCATTCCATCTGCTGGAAACGGCGATTTTGGAAATCCTTCTGGCTGATCACCAAGAAGAGCTGGGTTTTGGAATTTGAACGTGCCAACTGTAAATCCACCACTACGACGGGGGATTTTTAACGCAAAGCTTGATGTCGACACTGTCTCAGGAGTATCGTTCGACTAAATAAAACAACATAATTTGATAATTTGAAAAGCATTTGAATTTGAAAAAGTAAAGTTTCCCCATACGATTCTTTAAAACACAACAAGTAATATTACTGTAATAATAATATTAAACTAACAAATAACAAAAGTGTAAATTAATTGTCAGGTCATGTCATACTTAATTAAATAAATAGTTATTGCTTTAATGACTGCCCCTTTAAAAACTAAATACTTACTTGTCAATATTGCTGTAAAACCACTCATAACATACCCACTTATGAGCCTTAGGTAATTTAAGCAAGTTCCTAAGACGAATGCTGATATCGTGTGCTACACGTTTATCAATAACTTGTGCTGTAGTATCATCAATTTTGATCACAGCCATTAACTGTTGTTGTTGAGGTTGAAGTTGATGATGTTGATCCTCCGTCGTAATAAACGTTGCCCTTGGAGGAACTTTAATTACTGCTGGCAGCACCGCAATTGAATCACGATGGTCTTTTCCTGAAAGCGTTCTCTCTCGTTTCTTTTCTTTCTCTTTCAAAAATACTTTCTTCTCTTTTTCTTTTAACAAACGCTCTTTCTCCTTTTCTTTTGCCAGCCTCTCTTGCTCTTTTTCTTTCAAAAGAGCTTGTTTCTTTTCTTTCTCTTTGAGCAAACGTTCCCTTTCTTTGTCTGCTTTAGCTTTGTCCTGTTCCTTTCCTTTCGGTGACTTCTTTTCAAACCCATCCTTCTGTTTCTCTTTGTCCTTCACTAACTTCTCCGAATCCCGCTGCCCTTTCGTCATACCCTTTTTCTCCCCCGAACTTTTCCTTTGCTCAGTTTCACTTCCTTTCTCCCTTTTCATTTGGTTCGTCTGTTCCGCAGACTTGGCCCATCTCTCCGTCTCCAACAACTTTTCCCTCAGTTGAACAGGTGGAGGTGGAGGCGGTAGGACCGGTCCATCCGGATCAGGTTTCACTTTCGGACTCAATACTTTCGTGGGCGTCTGCTTACTCGCAGAAACAGGCATCTTGCTACCCTTCCCTGTCCTCGCTGTCTTATCCGGCGATACAACAATCTGTTGCTGTGACTGCTTTCCCCCACTCCTCTGAGTAGTCCCCAAATCAGCCTGAGGACGTCCCAGTCCTTTCTTGGTAACTTTCTCAGGCGTCGTCGGCGTTACATCTTTAACTCCTTTTTTCCCTTGCAGCTGCTTCACAGGACTACCCCTGACAGGTGACACACTGGTAGAAGACTGTCTACCCCTATAATTTTGTCTTGACGTCAAAGTACTATTCGGTACCCCCGGAATATCCCCCAGTATCTCCTCCGCCTCATCATCATCATCTGGCACATCAGCAGGCTCCGCTTTCACCTTTTTCGCATTTTTAGCAATGGCCGTCTTCCAAGTGTCTGGCGTCACCATATCATCATCAAAATAAAACCGATTCCGTTTTCTCTGCCGTGCTGGCATTCCCCTCCTATTTAACACCACCTCTTCACTCCCCACATCAGGCACGTCACTCGCTGGTATCACAACTGAAGACGTTGAAGAAACCATATTTTGAATTGGCAAAGGAACTGGAGGAGGCTCCGACCTACTTCCTCCTCCCCTCCGACCACCTCCACCACCAGTTGTACTCGTCACCACAGATGAGGATGCATCCCTTCCGGCATCTTGACGACCTCTCGTAGATCTTCTCGGGTTGTCCATTCCACTTTTCAAACAATACCTATAAATAAAAAAAACTAATTAGTTAATAACTTAAAATTTAATTAAACAAAACGACTTTATAAATATTAAATTATTTCACTTAACCTCCCTCCGTTTATTCTCTCTCTCTCTTTTTTTCCTTCTTACTGCTCAGCTGTTGGCTGTCATTTAAAAAACAGCTGATTGCTCTCACTATATTAAAATATTCAGAGACTTTAACAAATCACAAAACCACAGTATTTACACTTTCACTTAAATTTAAACAGCTAATTAACTATTTTATTTAAAAATTCCTACACTATCAACTACTATTGCACACCGATATTTACATCCGAAGAACAGACGAGCAAAGCTATTTAAAAAATTAAATGTAAACTAAAAAATTATCCATGATGGTTAATAACGACAATGTAATTTATGTTTTATTAAAGAAAAAAAACTAGAGGCTGTATTATAATTTCATTTGCTATTTTGTTATCAAGTAAAAAAGTAAGAGCCAGCCTGAAGATGATCATCGGAGAACTTGTGTATATTTTTGTCTACGGTGATATGAACAGGCATCCCTCCGTCGTGCGTTTGTTTTCCTAACAGCTAACTTATCAGAAAAGTATGCCTAAGTTAGAAGTACTCGTAAGTGGCTCAGGGTGATGAGGGGTTATGTGAAAAGTCTCACTGGCATTTTTGTGGCATTCAGATGGGCAAATGAGGAGAGACCAAAATGGTATAAGCCAAACCCATTATATTTGCATATAAGATAAAATGATACATGCATAGTGTAACATATATCTATCCTGTATGAATGAACGATATATATCTATACATATAAATTGTACTAACCATATCCACTTCTACAATATATGGACCAACGGATCTATTGGGAATAATTGACAAATTTTAATGTTTGCTAGTCAAGTCTAGTATTGTTAGTGATAATTACTTCGTGATGTTGATGATATAATATTTAGATTTCTTGTTAAAATTTGCAATGCATGTAATCGGCTATTCGTAAATGTTTAATGGAATTAGAAAACTGGTTTATTTTCAAAATTAATAGATTAATTTTTATCGTTTTGATAAGACCAAATTCATTACAGACTGCTGAATGCAATAAATATACAGTAAAGGAAACACAAAATGTTAAGGTAAATAGTAATGATAAACACAAACTAGATAAGTTTGAACAAACGATGCCGGGCTGCAATTCTAGTTAGTTTGTGTTCTAGCTTAGGTATTTCCATTAATATGCTTTCGTAGTTTCGTAGCAAAACCTGCTTAGGCCTTATCTTACTGCTAGCACAATGCTATTGTTGAGGTAAAAGAAACTTTTGGATGAGAGTGACTCGGTAGTAAGGTGTATCTGGAAATGTACATTACATAATATGTAATAGTGTTGATGTGTAAATTCTGCTAGTAGAGCATCGAACAATATAAACATAGAAGAACCATTATATGCCCTAATTTCCTCTTCTAAACCAGAACCAGAGATACTCTTTCACTCGTTATTCCTATTTACCAGTCACCAGTGCCATTGTTACTTAAGTAAAGGGTAAATAGCAATATCTAGAACAAAAGTAACAAAGAATTCTCGTTTCTTTTTATCGTCATCCTACTGACCCTTGTTACTCACAATTCTTGTTGATTGGGTACAACATGTATTCACATAATATCAAATGATTACCTGTTTACTTCCATAAAGCACTTTTTGTGTCCAAAAAATAATTAAAAGAAAATTTTATAACATTCCTATTGCTTTTCTATAATTTCAGTGCAGTGCAATACCAAATTGCAGTTTCTAATTGTATCATATCGTAATAATAACTGAAGCATGAATGACTCTTATAGCTTAGTTTAAAGTAACATATGATCAATCAGCTGGGGCATCAGTTTGACACAATTTATGTACAATTACAAGTTTGATCAATTTGCATAGTTAGTAGCTTCGCGTCTTGGCGTCCCTCTGTGCTCTTCTATGCCTAATGGTCATCATATCAATACATAGACAAAGATTGAACAAAATATATTCATGTCATTGTAGCCATAGAAAGAGGAATTCTGTGTGGGAAGCTCAATTGGTCCCTAAGAAATAATTTACTTTTTTACTATCCGTATCAAAAGGCCTAGTTGGTTGTGCTTTTTACATGGATCGAATGAAAGTGAAAATCCAGAGTTGTTTTTTACACCTTTTTTTTCAATCACACAAAATTTGTATTTTTCTGTAGGTGTGCTGTGTGTGAGTGAGTGCAAATCCAACTGACCTCTGTCAAAATCAACCTCTGTCTTCTCTCAGCTGTCAACAAGTAAAGGGTTGGGAAAAACAAAGAACAGTTCTTGTTTGGAGTGCGAGTGGAGTGGACATCATGGTTTGTGTCTAAATTGAAGAGGAGGATGAGCGTTCTTGAATATTTTGGGATGGTGGTAAGTTTATTTTATTTTGTTTGGTTTCATTGATTAAAATTGGAGTGACGAGGTATGCTTTTTTGTTTTGTTTTTAGTGTATGAGGAACAAGTGAAGAGTGCTGATAAAAATCAAGATGCCGTTGAAGCGACACGGAAAGAGCAATATATCGAATTCCGTGGTGGAACACCCGAATCAAACTGCAGAGTATCCGGTAAAAAGCACAGTTTAAATTTGAAGATTGTTATGTAGTTTGGAAGTTGAGAAGAGGCGGTGATGAATAAAGTGGTTTTTTAGTCTCGGGAGGAACTCATTGGTCAGCTGTCTCAGCTCCGATCCAGTCTTGATGGAGCGTATGAAACGTTGGACGCCCTGGCTCCCTCTGCGGATCCTGTAAGTTGTGAAGAATTTTTGGTAGTGGGGTTATGATATGAGGAGGGTTGAGGGTAAATTAGTGGAAGGTATTGATTAATAATTGATTGTTTGTTTAGGAGGTTATCCACAAGGTTGCTGATATGGTTGACATTATAAATGGTCTTCATGAGTGCGAATTTGAGCTTATGGACTTGCTAGCGAGGGACAGTATTGTGATGAGTCCAACGTCTGTGAGGGGAGAAGAGGGAGAAAACACGGTTGATAATGATAATGCAAGACTAGTACGGATAAATTGAATTAAAAATGATTGTGTTAAAGTACAGTGATTTTTTATGAGAAATATACCTTAGTTTTGGTGTTAACAGTGTGAAGTTTCAGCAGGGGATGAAAATGTGACGCGTTCACGTGCAGCTAGCCAAGAGGATTTGTCATTGGTAAAAGAAATAATTAAATTTGAAAACGAAGAGAAGTGGAGTTACTTTGTTGTTTAGTGGAAGTCTTTAAATTTGTTGTATTATTGTAATATTTCAGTATGGTGCCTATGCCATTCCTTCTAGTCGATCACATAAAACTGCCAACGATATATCAACTACTGAAAAGGCTTACGATAATCTAGATGCAATAGACGTCCAGGTTAGTCAAAAGTTTAAAAGCTTTAGGTTACATTTATTTATTGTTGTTTTGATCATTTATTTTGTTGTTTCTATGTTGATTGCTTGAATTTTTACAGATTCCGGCTCGAGACAGAGCAGACTATATTAAGAGACTGGAAGAGATTCAAAAGGTTAACGAAAAACTAGTTGACCGATGTCGCCGCCTGGTAAAATAATTAAAAAGGACAATTTACAAAAGGACAATTTGCAAGTTGTGTAGTTGTTTTAAGATGGATTTAAATCTAGTTTGTAATGCCTTTATGTTTATTTTGTATTTCTGCAGGGTCTAGTGCTACGTTGTGGCTTCAGCTTAGACAAAAACTTTACATCTAAAATGAAAGAAGTTAAGGATATCATTGCAGCTAAGGAACAAGCTCAGAAAAGTGAGTTTAGCAAAGTAAACTGTACTTAATGAATTTGTCATATAAAATGATTTTACTGAAATATAATTTGTTTACTTAGAAATTCTGGAACTTAAAGTGCTCATGCAGCAAGTTGCTGAAGATAAACCTGACACAGATATATCATTAGCAAAGATAGAAAACGATGAGTCATACGGCAGACCATTTCGCTTTGAATCTCGCATTGCCTCAATGGGGGCTTCGTCAATCTCTCCAGAAGAGCGTGGCCCGAGGGGTGAAGAGAATGGTATTAAAAAGCCACGCAGTTTCTTTGGGGCTGTTGATTCTTCAGAAGGAGCAGCACCCCCTGACTACGCTCAATTCTTAAGAGGCCTACGCCAACCTTTTGTACGTGAAGATGGAGAACGAGAATCAGCTTTTGTTCCTATTCACAACGCTGAAAATCATTTGGAGTCACTACGTGGAAAGAACAGTCGTGTTTCGAACTTAGATAGCAACCATATTGATTTAAACAACGAAGTCAAAGCTAACCTCCCAATGAGTGCATCGTAAGTTATTTGAACTTTTTGCCATTGATTTTTATGCCAGATAACCTTTGTACATTTAAGCAAAGTCTTGATAGTTATGGGAGCAATATCCTCCGGGAAGTTATTAACTCACGAAAGCGATATTATATTGTTGTAGGGAGTTAGTGTTAATGATATCCTATCTCTGTGTGCATGCCTTTTTGGCCTGAAATCTACGATCAACCATCAACGGCCATCATACGTTTCAATGATACAATTTGCTTGTTGTTTAGGGGGGGGGGGGATTGGGTGGTGGGTGGATAGTGTGTCGAAAATCAAACATAATTTAAATTGTAAAACGTCCTGTCAGCGCCAAAAATAATTTGATATTGGACATTTGGACATTTTATAGGTTTTAGTATGTGTTTAAATTCGTCTCATCATGCGTTAGTCGTTAAATTGGCATATCGCATTACGTTGTTTGTTTATTTAAGTCTGTGCGTCCTACCCTGAGATTATAGAACAAGGTAGATATATAAAGAGTATTCGAGACTTTTATTTGTGAAGAAAAAATCCGTTTCTGGCTTCGGATTGTGCTGAAAAAACTTTGTGCTTCAGTTACCAACTGAATGGAATTTGATGGTAAAAAATCCGATAGATACTATTTCGCGTTAGTTACAAGCCGAAGCCTGGAACGGATAAAATAGCATTTTTAATAGGGATCCTAGTTTTAGTCATATAGTCTCAGGTCCTACCATTTAGGTTAGGTTGTTTAACCATAGTTAGAGAAGGCCAAATAGTGGTTTTTACCTTCTATCTGTAGTTGCTTAGCACGCCTAAGAACAGTGTATTATGTAGTATTCATCATAAATCGCGATATTGTTTTGTTTTCAGAGTACGCCGTGTCATGGATAAGGAAAGTAATAGCAGTCATCATGAGGATAATTGGGACCAGAGGTTAGGTAGATCCAATTCAGCTCGGGCTTCTCTTGCTCCCCCATCCCAGCCCCATCCATCGGCTGGCACAAACACACTACTTGCTCGTGTTTTAGCAGCAGGTACCAATAATTTGTACAGAAACAGTTGCGGAAAATCACCTCCATCAATGCAATCATCGAGTGGTATTGGAAGTATGAATTCACGGTCCATTGGCAGTCTAGATAATTATAGAAACGACGTGCCATATATGCCAGCTAACATTAGCAGGTATTAACCCATATTTCTGAATTAAGGAAGAATATTATATACTTGTTTGTGTTGACGTTGACATTATACTTATATTGAAACATGCAGGGGTGTAAATAGGAACCATGAGAGTGACGATAACGTTGGACAAAGGGGGTTTCCGAATATGTCTTCCAACAACTTGAATAAATCTTATAGACAGCCAACAAGGTCAAGTTCATTTTACTCAGAATTGGACTTCCGTAATCAGGAATTGCTCGGATGGGATGAGGACAGAGTAAATACTACACCAATACCATCTCCCCCTTATAGAGATTTAGGATTTTCCAGGTAAGATTCCTGTTGTTAGTTATCATTCATGATGGACTTCCTTATTTTTGGTAATTTGCCTTCCATTTTAAACTTAACTTTTAGAAGACTATCTGCCTCAGAGTCGCAGCAGCTATCGGAAGAGTTGAACCGGCTACGTCGCTTCCGGACAGACGATGAACCAATTCCTCACCTGCAACCAAACTGGTGGTGCAGTAGCTCAGAGTTAGGCCATGCTGAACGAAGACCGTTCACCACTGACCATCAGAATTTCTTACCACGTGGTAAACCCACCCTTAATGAAGTAAGTTTTTCGAGCAGTCAAACATGAAAATTTTTATAAGTACATTTGCAGACATTCAAATCTAAAGTTATCATTCAGAAGCACCATTTAGGAAATTCTGCATTTTCTGATGATGATCCTATGATGTACGATCAGTTTTCCGCTATGCCTGGGCAGACAACCATATCAGACTGTCACTCTCAGATTCTTCAGCTAAATGTCAGCTTTCAGGAGATGAGCCAGCAAATTCGAAACTTATCCGCAGTAGTAGCAGCTAGTAAAACAGCTACTAGAGAAGCTCTTATGCAACAAAGATTCGATTTGCACAATATGACACGTGGTTACCGTGATGTGACGGAAATGGTACTTGATCATATTCAACGTAAAATATTTATGGCTATTAAAATGTTTTTACTAGTTACAAAGTGTTTTTTTATACTTTTTCATGCAAGGTCTCAGAATCAATGAAAAGAATTGAAGGATTAGTCAGTGGGCAGACACGTCTCATCGTTAATATGGAATCACGGCTTCGAACATTAGAGGATAATCAAAGAGCCGCAGCTCAAAAGTACAGTTCTTCTACTCGAGAGCGGGATTGGCAGATGTCTGGCCGACCTGATTTTGTAATATCTCCGGAGTTGTTTCAGTATAGTGGCAGAGGTGTGGGTTATTTATATTTCATTACATTTCTAAGCTGTCTTATCAACATGTATTTCTGGCTATATAATCTCAGTGAATTCATATGTTTGCAGAAGCCATGCGGGATAGGGACAACGCACAATCAGGGTCAATGTTAAATAATCAAATTCCACCTGGAACTCGGGCCAATAATTATTGGGATAATTTTAGGAGGTAAGTAGCGTTTCACCAAGTACGGTAATTGTGTAATTATAATACTATTGAATGTTAACTGTATCTTTTACGAACTGAAATTTTAAAACAGTTATTCAAGACAAAACATGTTGTCCAAATCCAATGCAAATGTACCTCAATCATTTAATCATGAGGCATCCCCATCAAGTACGGAAAACTCAAGATACTCAGTTTCTGAAGGTCTCAACAACACTCAACCTCAACCAGTTTCAGCAGTTCCAGATAACTCTTCAGATGGAAGGTTAATAAAGAAACAATGAAAGATATAGAAATATTTTTTGTGTGTCAGCCACAGTAAAACAACAATGTTTTGTCTTTATAGGAGGAATGGCGGAGGCGGTGGTGCTGGTGGTGGAAGTAAAAATCTTTGGGCTACATCCGGATTTTATGAGAATATGAGTTCCAAGAAACGAAATAAAGATCAGAAATCTCAAAGTACGTCATCATATACGTCTGCGAGCGGCAGTAAAACCACTGGAAGCTTCACAACAAATTCCAGTGCTCCAGAGCCTTTACGCGGCTCGCACGATTCTCAACCCGAGCCAGATGACACGGAAAGGTATGGAATCATCATTTACAGCCCCCTTTCATCCGCTTACTCTTTAATGTCCTTTTTTGTGTGAAGCAGGATATGAAAGAATCTTTTACTTATTTTTTCGAATTAGTTCTTCCAATCGTCAGCCGTTTCACTCAAGGCATTCGCGATCTCCTCAGATGACTGGCCTTCAAAGTTTGGACCGAGATTACCATAGGGAAACAGGGCCCGGTCCATTCGCCCGTATGTCTGATTTTGAATTGCCGTGGCCACCACCTGTATCTGAAATGACTAGGAAAGAGAAATTTGAAAGGGATTTGGATGCCTGTCATCTGCAGATATCCGAGCCCTCTCACTCTAGAGATTCACACGCGGAGATTCCAGCTCCAAACGAAGATAGTATGCCGACTTCTAAGTCCAGTGCTCCAAAGGGGGAACGTGAGAAGCAATCACACTCTTTTGAAACAAGGTCATCTGAAGGACTCGTTAATTTAGAAGATACGCGTAGTTCAAATCAAGAATCTGTAGGAAACACTGACGACAGTGCGATGGACTGGGCTACTCCTCGTCACAATGAATCCTCAATCACAATTGAAGGCGCTTCTTCTGCTGGAGAATATGGCAGTGCACTGTCATCTCCATTACAACGGCCTCACATTGATAATGGTGAGGTTGAGCAGAATGGATCAAACGAAACTCGGGAATCAGAATCTCCATCTCACCTTACGCCTCCTACTCCTGCAGTAGTTCCTTTTAACATTCGTTTGGACGAGAATGAGAATGGTACGTCTTCTTCCGAAGTCTCTTACAGTCGAGGTAATTATGGAACACTTGGCGCTGACCAATAGTAATAATAATATGTAGTGAAGAGATTGTTAAGAACGTTCTGAATAATTATTATTTGAATTTTATTTAAATCATACAGTTCTGTTTGCAATTTATTTTAAAAACTTACACCATATCCAGAATTTGTACGTAATTACCATTCCATATAGTTTTATCAGGTGATTTAATTCACCCAAAATATTTTATTTGCTCTTATTTTAACTTTTATTTGTATTTTGGTTTAAACAAGTCGGCAAAATGTGTTCCTTGATTGATTGGTTTTGTGCTTGGTCTAAAAATATGATATTGACCAGTTTTGTGTTTATAAAGCTGTTATATTTGGTTGCAATGTTTGTATAGTTGTTTTTAATAATTAAAGCAATTTGTAGATTTACCATGTACCTATGCCTCGCTCATTGTCAGTTTGTAAAACATCCTACAGTATTCAGTATTGTTTTGGTATTAGTGACTTAAGACTATTAACGCGGTATCATATTATGAATCAAATCCTGCGACATAATCAATTACTTTTACGTTAGATGAATATGTTTTATCTACTAATAATATGTATATGACAATATAATTCGCAAATATTTGTAACTACCATATATTACTATGCATATGACATCTGCATAGAATAAAAACTTATTAAATACAGATACTTAGAGAATATCGTTAGTAATGCATTCTTTAGTGACATTTTATACATCCCATAAACACCCCATGATGCAATACCAATAAATTCACAACACAAAACACGCAAAAAATTTCCAAACAACTCAACCGAATTTTTTATTGATACGTGAAAACATACACTGTGTACTTCAAATGCTGGAAAACAAAGACTTGAAATGTCTTCAAAGACTGATCTGATATCAGTTGCACCGGGTTAATTTTTATATGGAAACGACTGGAAATGTGCAATGAAATTGGGCCCTACCACCACCATCATTTTAGGATGATCAGAGTGATATGCCTAAATTTACTCGTAAAGCCATGGGTCTTCAACAGACTTCCATTTGACTTGCTCCTCAGGCTTAAACCACAAAGCAATCTCCTTCTTGGCAGACTCAACGGAGTCAGATCCGTGACAGATGTTACGTCCAACCTCAATACAGAAGTCACCACGAATAGTACCGGGCAGGGACTGGGCTGGATTTGTTTCTCCCAACATTTGACGACCAGTCTTCACAACATTAGTTCCTTCCCAGACCTACAAACAAAGGAAACAAATAAAAATTAAAACACTCGTCTTACAAACCCCTCTTCCAACTTCCAGATAACCTTAAAACACTTCAATAAACATTTTATACCATTGGAACAACTGGTCCAGAACTCATGTACTTGACCAAACCAGGGAAGAATGGTCGGGCAGCAAGGTCAGCGTAATGTTCCTTCAACAACGACTCACTTGCCTAAAAATACCAACAAAAAAATGCATTTAATACTTTTATAATCCCAACAGGTAGGCTTTTCATGTACCTACGTAAATGCACCCAAGCCATACTGTTTGCATTTTTTACATGCACCTCTGTCTTACTTAATACACTTTTAACATAATACTTTCTCCTCTTAATTATACATAGTTTCCTCCTTACCCACATAAACTTCATGGAGACAAGCTTGAACCCTTTTTGTTCAAATCGCTTGATGATCTCACCGACAAGTCCTCTTTGGACACCGTCGGGCTTGATCATGATGAAGCTTCTTTCACGTTCTCCGTCACCGCCCATGTTGATTGCTGATTTTGCAGTACAAAAAGACGAGTCGTCACTAGTTACCGTGTTCCCTTGATCACAAGAGGATGAAATGTCAGCGGAATGTTGAGAGGAGGTCACAGTGGCAGGAGCGAGAGTGAGAAGAGCAAGTGAGCTGATGGCCACCCAA
>JAHZNG010002986.1:0-16190 GCA_027744375.1 Orchesellides sinensis
AAAAGCGATCAGGGAAAACTCAAGAAAATCAAATCATTAACAGTTTGGTCATTAAATTGTCGAAAGGATTGTAAGGGGCTTCTGAACTGACGATGAAAGTTTCTTTCCTACATCGGCTACAATTCTCATTACAGTTTGGCAGAAGTTTTTATCATGCTAATCAAGTAAGATAAAATGTAATTCGCGATGGTACTTACATTATATGCAAATATTTATGACAGACTTTCCATATTTGCCAAGTTTAGTATTCCAATGAATTCCTTCATTGAATGTGTGTCACAAGCCTTTCCTTTATCTATCTTTTAGGTTCTATTTTACACACCAGACCTAATTAGAAGTTCCGACAGACTTACTTTGTACATACGATTAGTTAGTACTTGGAACTTATATAATACATAGAAAATTAATATTTTATGTTTAGGATTACATGTATGAACTAATGTAATAATCCATTCAAATATAACTAATCGATCCTGCTACATGGAAATAGAGACATTCCATACTTTACTTCGAAAGAAAGGCTAATACTTGGTGTTCGAAGAGTGTTTAAGTATTTAAACCTACAAATCTCGTGGAAATTCAGGAAGTTTATTTTATTAAAAGTTTATTACATCCATTCTGCATCTCAATAAATTGCAAACATAGTATGCATACTCCCATAACCGGATTAATCTGGATTTTTGTCGCCATTAAAATGATGGGTAGCGTCAGGGGATTTTCATACTAAAATGAACGCTTGAAATGGTGTGCTAAGCTGGTTGTTATTCCACAGAATAATCTAAATCCGTTAGGGTTAAAAAATTCATTTACGTATCCGTACTTCTGTAAAGACTTGTTGATGCAAGCTCATCGTCAATACCAATTGTGAAGCTATATTGTATCCAGCTGTTCCCTCCACACTTCAAATTGTACAGCTTCTTGAGAAATCATCTTGATGTAACATTTTCTTCTCACGCCAGGCAATCCAAGAGCTTCTCATATGATTGCTTACTTCTGTACTAAGATTATCCAAAAAATATTATGCATGTATAAATTACACTAGTAGTTTACCTACTCCAATATTCCTTTATATTTTTTCTACATGTTCTTGTCACATCGATCAAGCCCAACACATAATTGCACTGGCTTCACTGGAACCCTTCCAAAGGCTGAGAAGCAGTTTGTGTGAGATTTCATTTTACTCGTTGATGTTATCAATGATTCCCTTGCCTATATCCTGATTTAATGATTACGAAGCATAGTAGTCGAATCTACGTTACTGTACAAATACACAAACATGGTATGTTTATTCATTAAACTTTCGTGCTTTGAATGAATTCGATTTGCCATATTCTTATAGTACCTCTTTTCAGTCTGAAGAATCCCACGAGTGCTATCATCACCATTGAGATGAACACAACTAATACCGTACACCATAAAAAACAGCACATCACAATCCAAATACCAGGTAGATTCCATTTCTGCAGACGGCAGACCAGGCAGGAATAGCAATTCAAAACTTTTAAGTATCCCCTTGCTTTCTCCCAACCAAAACCAGTTTTACTTACCTTTGTGCATTCTCATATAATATGATATAACGCCTACATGGTGAAGTCGTAACTGTAGTTATATGCAAGCACTTACTTTTATTCCAGATAGTTTATAGTTGTTTTGCTACAAGCTGCGATGTATGTTTAGAGTTGAAAAATGTAGATTTCGATGATGTGGGGCACACATGAAACTCAAATAAGGTCAAATAAAATATAGGTACAAAATACAAACACTTGATGCAAGGAGAACAAGTTACGTGTCGTGGAATTTTCAAACCTCATCATTATTAGCAAATATTACCTTTAAACTCATCTCAGCTTTACGAGGACTTGATGAAATATCATATTTTAAGCCTGGCTGTCCTTCAAATAAGATGTGGCACGGATAAAGGGATGTATTTATCGACAAGCCTTCAAGCGCTGTCTTTATTGCAAGTCGTTTCAATTTATGTTGTAGGCAATAAAGTATATCATCCCATCAGAATCCGGTGGGATTGAAGAATTATGATATAATTATTTGACCTTTTTATGGGTAGAAGCATGCTAGAGTAGGTCTGATGTGTGGAAAGGTCTTTCAACTATGGTTTGTTTGTCACAAGAGTTTCTATCCATGGCTTTTGGTACTTCACACTAACAAGCAAGTGTTATTGGTTTCCTGTCTGGTTGGAAAGAATTGTTATCTAAATAGGGGAAAGTTTCCACATGGCTTGGATGTGTTAGGATTAATGATTTATACGAGGTGATATACAATTTGCAATAAAAATCTATTAATGTCTAATAATATTGTTTTATTTTTTACACAATGGGAAAGGATTTTCGACCAAGTAGTCGTTTCATCCTAACTGATGCTATTCATGATATGATCGTGATCTAGTCTTACGACAGCACATTTTGTTTGACAATTCCTTTGCATGACCTGTTTTAATTTGACATGCTTGCATAATACGATTTTTCTTCCATGCCTTAAACGAATCGGTATTGACCGGTTAAAATAGCTATATTTAATTTGTGAAAGGAGTCTGATTTCAAAAGGGAAAATCACAGATTGTTGTTTAGAGTGTGGGCAGAGTAGATGATCATTATATTTCCTGCTTTCCATTCTACCGAATTTAAGGATGTGTTGAGAGTTTTTTATGCAAACTGAAGGGTTGTTTGCTTTGTGTCCGGGGAGCGTAAATCAATGAAAATACCAAGAAAACAAGTTTGTATTAAATTCCAATATTTTAATTGAATTTAGACTTTTACGTTATAGCTGTGACTGGATAGTTTATAAAATAGGTATTGTTTAATATGACCTTACGTTGATTTAGTTTATCATTGCTAAAACAACTATATTAAGTGCGCAGTTTTTCGTTTCAGGAGGTGACAGATTAAGTTAAAACTTGGAATCTAGAGAGTCGCCAGTATTTTGAGGACATTTCTAAAATAGAAATTCATTTCATGGATGCTCTCATGCACGGCATGTAATATTATGAAAACGCAATCGAAACTCATTACATTGCGTTCAGTTATAAAGTACGTATATAAATAGGTGAGTTGTTTTTGCTGGTGTTTTAGACACATAAAATGAAAACTTTGTTGAAGGAAATGATTCCAAACCAATTAATTAAATGAAAATAAATTCCAGGAAGATTGTGTTTGTCTTTCCCTACTTTCACTCTAATCCGCAGTTCACTTACTATTCAACGTTTTCTTCCTTTTACATCTTATATGTCTATCTTTCTAATTTATTCCAAGATCATACCATACGTATGCAGGTTTATACATGTCTACACTACAGTTTACATACCCAAATATTTAATTACATTTAGATACATTGATGCTTGTATGTACATACAATAGATGAGTCTTTTGGCTCACTCATGGTCTACCAAAGTTGTCAGAGAACACAACAAGCATGAAAAGTGGATCAAAGCAACTTTAGTTTAAATACTGAGCAGGAAGCTTGATGTTTTGGTTGAGATTAGATTGCACCCCTACCACCGTATCATATTTTGCTATCGAAGTATTTACATTATATCGAAGTAAAAAGCATTTACTGTGATTAAAAAGCTCCGTTCTTTTGTCTGTGTATATTTTGTCTATATAATGTTTAGGTAAACGGTATTTATAACATGGATGTACTTGAAAACAAACATGATTGTAGAGATGTGTACCAGATTCTCATATGTACGCTACGCAATAAAAGGGAAACACCTCAAACATAAATACCAGTTGCAAATGTGTACTCTAATATCCAGCTTTCAATTTCTTTTTTTTAATACAGTAAAATAGGATCTCTTTGAAGTTTATATTAAGTTTGAATAAAATAGTATTCATTATATTGGGTTTAAACTTTATAGATAATGAATGGGCGTGCAAAAACGAAAATTCTGATATTTTAATTTGATGAAGAATCAAATCCAATTTTATAAATTGATCAAGAAGCTACTTTCAAGTTTTAATCATGCCTATTAAAAACATTATTTCCATGGTCTAGGTACCGCCATATAGATTGACTTAGAGTTATAAGTTATAATGGTAGGTTATGGAAACTGTATTTGTATGCACAATGTTTGAATAAATACAGTTAAACTATATCGTTTTATAAGAAATCTTTAAATATTTTAATTCTGACTTTGTCTGGAAATTTTTATGACAACACCCAGACAACAATATAAGGACAAACTGTTAAAAATGCAACCATAGTTTCTACATATAACGACAACCACGTGTGTGTGAGTAATATTTAATTCCACGTATGATCCTATAGGTTATTGCTTCTCCTGTTACTGCACAGGATGTCATGAAATATTTTCTAGGCTAGTGAACTTCTCAGTTTATCCCGCAAATGAAAATCTTGATGGAAATCCCCTATGAAATTGAATTTGCTTGGGTGAGCATTTTATCCTCTCACCAAGACGAGCATTGCTACCGGCAGTAATACGTAATACTACTGTGAGTTTCAATACAGGCAGGTAGTAGCGCATAGATAGGTATACAAAGGGAAAACACTTTCACGGAGAAAGGGAAGTGATCTGTATAGAAATGGTGATAGTTCATGATAAAATCCTAGTATATCTATTGTCAAACAAATAATGTAGCCTACACATAACGCAAGTATTGTATCTATATTTTAAACAAAAACGAAACGAAATGAAACGGTTTTCCGTTTGTAATTCTTTCTCATACATTTAAACTCATTCTCTAGAGAGCAAAACATGTTTTGGCTGCGTCTCAGGTATCCTTACTCCCATATTGAAGTGTAAATAAAGCTGGAAGCTCTTGTTATCCTGATCTTCAAAAACGGTATACTATCGTTAAACGAAATGAAATCAGAATGTACTCCGACATTCAAACACAATAAGCAGAGAAAGATTAAAAGCTGTGTACAAGCGTGGAGGAAAACTGGGGCATTCATATTGCACTTTGGATTTTATTATTCAGCATTGTATATTTGCGAATAAGGCGGCTTTTTGGTCTAATGTTCCTTTTCCATAGTACATTTCCCCTTTTGTATCAAGTTTCAACGAGAGAACAAACCTGCTGAAAATTAAAATCGTCTTTAAGCAGCATATAGCTGTTTTTAAGCGTTGTACAATGTGCACACGTTTCATGAAGTGTTTGAAGTCGCATAGTAGATGCTGAAAACTACAACAAACAAACACTGAGAAATGCAATGCTACGTATGTTTGAAGCATAAGTTGGAAGTTTGTTTGTGTGTGTGTGTGATATCCCAAGAGAAAGTTAGGAAATTGCACTAATAAAAGAAATTTTTGGAAAAGTACATATATATATGAAGATCAAAAGTGTGTTGAAAAGACACTTCTGAAAAACACGTACTAGTATATGGATACAAATATTCTCACATACAATATGCTTTTACCAAAGTAGTGTTTTAAAATCGTTATGCTTGTCGAGTTTGTGTGAGAAAAAATAATGCGGAAAGAGAATTACATAAAATCGATTCAAAACTTGTGAACTTTTACACACCACCAAAGACAGCTACATGGTCATGGTATGTGTATTTGGAGGGTCTCCTGTACTTTCATGCGTTAGACGTACCTTGTTTCCTGGCTGTAGTCTTACAACAACCAAAAGGGGACTAAAAGCAAGCTACGTATTGGTTTGCTTACCTTATCAGATAGATAATCTTACATCTTATATGAAAATTATCATCAATTCTAATTCTACAGATGCTTTCTCCGTGTGCGTAATTTAATATTTGAACTTTGCTCTTATGTATGTGTTTTCAGCTTTGTAACAATAACAAACTGGCTGGAAAGGATTGGTCACGAGAGAACATGGGGAAATGGAAGAACATTGAAATATTTAACTTAATCACCAAGACCACCATGCCACACAAAACGCCAAAGCTGACCTTCATCTAGTCAGAGTGAGCATTCAGTTCTTTATCCACGTTGTTGTGTAGCAAGAGTTAATTAAAATTTAAATGGCTTCCTCTGCATCAAAGAGATAACTAAATGCATACGCGATGATGTTACTGAACATTACGCCTACACCACCACCACCACCGTTTCTCTCCTGTCATTTCGGGGAAAACTTGGCGTGCACCACCCCACCATGCGTGCATTAATCCTATGCTTCTCCCAACGGTAAATGAAAATCCTTCGTGGTGATGCTCCTGGATCATTTATGCAAATACACACTTTGAGTTGAAACATTAAAAACATGAAATGAATGTCGTTCCACTTTTCTATAAATGTGCGATCTGCCGAGGCCACGAGACTAATGAAACTTTTAGATATGAGCAAAATTCAGAGGTCTGAAGTAGATTGTGCACACCAGCATATAAGCTCAAGTAAATCATTGTCTGTCATTGTAAATTGTTTGTTTGAACTTCCAAAACGGATGACATGATTTCCTACACATTCCAGTTGTTTGCGTAATTAAGTATGAAATTTATATGTCTGATTACCCTCATTGTGAAACTAAAAAAGCATTCAACAAGAGCTCACAATTTTTTGGAATACACTGTTATAAACCAAAACTTTTTTTTTGTTTTCAAGGACCATATTATATACAACGGGGTTTCTTTTTATGGAAATATAGCTTAAGCCGATTTTCAAAAGAAGGAATCACGTCAAAGTAGATTACTCAAGTGTTAGTGACTACACTCGAATATACACCTATGTTATATTTACTATTATAATTATTAGATTTAAGGAAATTCCAGCTCCATGTTTATTATACATATAAGTAAAGTATTCCAGCAGATTACATCTTAAATACTCGAAGTCGAATTCCAAAAACCAGGTTCAATGCCGATTTTGTTGTGTATAGTATGCAGACAGAGAGAATAATAGGAGAAACGTACACATAACCTAGTATTGTTTTAGTTAGTGAGAATATTTGCACTGTAAGAATAGCCCAGAAAATGTTTGTACAAAAGCAATGGTTTTCCGTCGATAAGTTGATAAGATATTTTGTGTTACTAATTTTTTCCAATACACGAGATCCTAAGTATGCTTTGTCTCGTCTGAATTTTCAGATTTGTGTGGGTTCCGTGTTCGATTGCTTACTTCTCGGTACATTTGTACTGTGTAAAACTTCTTTTCTTGTGATCTTTCCGCGATATTAGTAGAAAATATTACCGATGAGTTATAATCAGTAAATGTAAAAGATCAGAATTTAAATATTGCACTACTTAACATACCCAAGGAGCATCCGTTTTAATTCGGTTTTTTTATTTGAAGGAAAATATTCATAAATTGAATCTTTACAGCTTCAATTCACAATTACGGCATTATTTCATGGCTTACTTGATATAATCTTAGGAGTCGACGGTACACAAAATATTAAGGTAGAAATAGATATAGAGTTTATCAACTATTACAAACGGCATGCGTTACTCCAATACTCAGAAAAATAGGTGCTCCATTTGTATTTCGATAGTTATATGTAACATATACGCATTAAAATATATACAATATAATCATTGCATTACCACTAGAAGGTAGAAGATAGAAGTTTCGTTCAAGGGAAAGGCTGTTTCAAATTAGCAACTTATGTTGTAAACTTTTAAACGAGGCATGAATTGTTTTAAACCCTGGTACTTTGATTTTTTTGATACTGAAATTAATGATATTCATGAAATGTTTTTCCAAAGTTCTGTAGAATCTAATGTATTAGGTGAGCATTAAGAAAATACAAGTGATACTAGGTATTTATAAATACGTTGTGTACTATTATAAAATACTAAAAGAAATGTAATTACTTAAAATACATATTTGTAAAAAATCGGTAATATACAATCATGGATAGGATCCTGAAATGAAAGAGAACCATATAGTAAATAATATTGATTACAATATGAAATCTAACGGATGACTCAGTCCTCCTGTCAGTGCAGGTTTGTAATTAACGCTAACTAAGGCAGAGAAATGGGCGAGATTTCAGTGAAACTCTAAAATAAGATAAATCAAATTTTATACGTCATTACAACTAATTAGTACCTACTTTACTCACGATTTATGTAGTATTGTAGCCCACACAACAAGTAATAATTAAAAGATCTAACTTTAAAAATCTATTCAGTCGAAAATAAAATCATTACAAAATGTTGTTAAGTTTAAGCATAAGACTATTACAATAAGTTATTCTTACTTAGTAAAATCTTATCAATTGTTTTAAAGTAGGTGTATTGCTATGTAATATTCTATACCTGTTTAACAAGTCCACACAATCAAACGTTGTGCTATTCAAATCCACAATCAATCAAATCCAAATCAAAACCCTTGACTTTCCGTCTTAAGTTTACCAAGGAAAATGAGTTTAGAATTTGGCATACCTTGATAATTAGTTTTTATAGCGTGTTTTGAAAATTCGTTTTTTAAGAAAACATAATGATAAACAAATTCCTCTCATTTTAAAGGAAAACTTTTTTTGTCCATCAGATTTTGGCGTGCTACGTATATGACACTATGATTAAATATGTTATTAATAAATAACTACGAGTACAATTTATAAATTTAATATGAAAAAAGATTTAGTGTACATTTTTATTATCCAAGCACCAAGATTGGAATGACAAGGTACAGTTACAGTTGCCGCTGTATGATGATTACTATATTACTCCAGATTTTAAATATGTCCTTGGTAACATACATAGAACAGTATATTGTATAAGATGTTTGTAGCTTAGGATTTTATTAAACATGAAATACTACAACTGCATTAAAGTGACTATATAGCTATTAAGAAGAATTTCACGACGACATAATTACTGTTGTAAGGAAACATACGAAAATATAAAAGTGTATATTGTCGTTAATGTTGACGAATAAAAAGAACGATTTGTTACAATCACAGGTTGTTACATGAAAGTTTTAGCGTCAAATCCTTTACCATCGGTTTTAAACTCTTAAAACGTTGTATAGGCAGCGAGCATTCATCACTGCGCGCTGGCAGATTGGCTCAGTACTCAGTAATTTGATACGCTGATATTATTAGTCTCGTCACTATAACTTTAATTTGAGCTTGCTTTCACCTAAATTACATGAGATCAACTAACTAATGTATGATAGAATACGTCTACCTTTTTCCAAGCGAATTTTAAGGGCATGTAGTTTACAGACAATCATTTTTCTTTCTTAATAGCTTAGGTTTTAGTACGCTTCGTCAATTTGATTTTATGTGTAGATATGTCGTATGTGTATTATAAAACACAAAATATAAATTGTATTCCGTAGTCATTTTGAAAAATTGTTTTTAATGACGACGGATCTATTAGCTGGCTTTGTTTACACAATAAAAACCCCCTATTTCTAACAATGGAAACAATAAAATACCAGGAACGGTAACATACATACCGACCCATTAATTAAATCCGTAACATATCAATTCGCAATGTTTACAAAGCAGCGAGCTTATGTAACTCTAGTATAGATCTTACAACAAGAGTTAAACACTCGAGGTCGAGAAAGCATTCGTAAATGTGAATTTATCCGGTAGCTAGTTCCTGAGTGGTACTAAATCAATCTACACGGGTTACGCAGGAAATACATGGCTTGTTTGCCGTTCTTATATTTAGTACTTACATATTATTAACTTCTGTGTATTTCTTAGCAAGGAAAAACACGCTTTAACCAAGTGACAATAAAAATTAAAATATGGCTTATTGTACTTTCCTTAAAAACAATAGAACGCTGAAACAAGAAATAAATGCGATTAATGAAGCCATACTTGAAATGTCCTAATGTACACATCGCACACTCTCCTCACCCACATAATATTATCAAGGTATCTATTATGTACATAATCTCATTTCTTCTCCGAATCTTTCAGTCGACCATAAAAGTCATTCTCCTAAAAAGGACTCATTGTTGTTTTTGTGGGAACATTCATTTCCATCTAGGTTGAACATAGATAAAACGTGTATTAGAGTTGGAGAAATGGTTGTCTGACAATAAATCTAGTTAAAGGATGTGTTCCTATTTCACCGCAGCCGAGAGGAAAACAAGTATAAAGGGAGCAGACTCGTTTTCTCGGAGAAATGTGCACATACATTTTAGTTTGCGGAGAAAGAAGTCGGGCGAGGTTGCTTTACACCTTACCATGTTCAATTAGACTGCTACAAGACATCTACACGAAAATGCAGTTAATGACGTATGTACCTAGGTGATTGTAAACATGGAATTCTCTCATGGAGAGACATGTAGTTCATTTCTTAAGATATATTTATCTCCTTCCTAAAGCCTTTGAGATTGGAGATGCATTTATAATTGCTTGTGTCGCTCTCTGTCTCTTACATAAAAGTGCAAAGTAGGTGTTTCGTGTCCCAATCACAACCAAAGACATTATTGTAAGAAACAGAAAGTTTTCAAGCAGATTACGTACCCTTTGACGTAATACCGTAATCAGTAGCTAATAGGTACATAGCAGAAGATGCAAACTTGGTAAACCCTACAGATTTATAAAATCAAGTAAAACGACGAAAGAAAAAGGATTACTTTCAAAGTTTGAATGCTTATCAATAAGCAATAATTCGTATTTTTCCACGGTCTATGCCCTCTGGAAATGAGTCATCGCCATCAGGGAACTGGTACATGCAACGTCCTTATTGATAATTTTGCTCTAGCCATGCATTTTCCGTTGTTTGTATGCTAATTTTTTCAAGGTTTCATAAAAGTCCCCACAACCCTACAAAAATTGAGGTATGTAAGGCTTTGCCTTGTCGCCTTTCACAACGTCAAAAAGATAAAATGCCAAAAAATGAAACTCTGCCGACAATATGAATAGATTTGAACCATTGGAATAATACAACTTGGATTAAGCTTTAGTTTAAACATTGATAAGCATTTACTAGAAACCTCCTACGTTCACCGTTAGAAGCATTGGCCCTAAAGCAAGCGTCAACCTACATACCAGCAGTCAAATTTAGAAAACAGTCAAAGAGTTTTATTTGGCTTGTGTTCTTCCATTTGTAGACCTTCACGTGTTTATCTTACTGAAATAATTTTCCATTGCTATACTAAAACTTGATTCCGTGTATCTAATCGTTCTCCTTTACGACGGCCGTACTCGCAGAAAAGCAAGATAAACTTACCAGAGAAGAAATTCACTACGCAAGGCAGTACAAGGGGAGTATATATGATGTATTACGGTCATGGACCATGGCGTAAATGTATTCTATGTACATAGTAAATATTATTATGCATCCTGTATTCTTTTAGCTATAGCTGAAAAAACGCGATTCATCACCATGGAAGACAAGCAAATAGTGGATCTTTGTGTCCAGAACGAAACTAGGGGCCTTTATTCGTCCCAACCACAGCCACGATACCAGAAGCAATGTTAAAAATCCCACATGCATGATTCAACCATTATATTGAAGAGGCTAGCAACAGCACCTAGTAAAAGGCAATATTCTGGGATGTAATACAGTTTTTTAAAAAATGTTTCACTTGCGAAACTTACTATACATATAATGCACGTAGTGAATACAATACGTGTTTCAAATCAACTTGACCAGACTAGCATTCCAGTATGTATGTTTAAAATCTCAAATCTTGTACATGCTTTCAAGGCATATTGATATTTAATGCAAACAGGATGACGAAGTGACTACTAATATCTTCAACTGGAATACCATACACAAGAAGGAGCATCTATTTTTCTCGTCTATTATATATATATAGTAGGCCATACAAATGTCATTAAATTTCCAACAGGTTTCTTCAGCCGGCATCACTCCTGGAAGGATAAGTTAGTCTCTCAGTGAATCTCACGGTGAAGCCTTAGGACTCTAGTAAAATAATTTTCAATTACCAAGTTATATTACTTTGTCGTGGAGGATAGCGGCACTGGAAACTTTTTTCCAGGCCTTCTCTAACTTTTATCAAAATAATAAGTTTTAATTCTACACGGTAAGTAAGTTTTTAAGTTTTTCAATACATTATTTTCGCAATCAGTTGCATAACAAAACGATATTTCATATACATTTTCATTTTATGCTTTCCTACATGGCTTCAACATTTTCATTTCATTAATTGGTATGCTACATCTACTTTTTTAAATAGAAAACTAACAAAAATTAGATTAGCCTGAACTCATAGGGTAAAGCTTTTTTCATCTTACTTTGACTTGAGTGAGTACTTTAATCGACAGCAAAGCAAAGCCAGTACGATCATTGTATTGTAAGTCCATTAGAACCGTACTTCCGTAGTCGGCTTTTCCCAATTGATATTAAAATCTCTTAAATATTAACTCTACATTATAAATAATGTAGAATATATGTAGATTGTCAGAATAACGGTGGTGTACAGAGGTATGTACTTTGAGGGTTGATAAAGGCATGCAGTTAGACAGAGAAGCACCAGGTGTCAAAAGAAACAATCGTCAAATATGCATCCACCTGCTTGCATTTCCCAGAAACAAATCCCATTTACAAAATGTAATTTTGGCATCTTGTTTTACAGCAGTACATACATCAAACTGACTTATCTTAAGCAAAGCAATCGAAACCAAATGGTTAAAAAAAGTCTTCATAAACTAAATATGAAAGGCCTAGCAAATAGCTTTTTGCAGAAGTTTTATTTGATTACGAATATTAGCTCCACTAATTATAGTTAAAAGTTAGTTATCGTTGCACGTTTTTACTTGCTCAAAAACATCTTTTAAAATGGCAGAGGTTGAGTTATAATTCATACTCTATTAGATGAAATGTCATGCCTTGGCCCTCTGGGTTATTTTTTTCTCTGTGTGATACATAATTCCGTTTCGCATACATGTTTATTACATTACTTTGATGGTACATACCCAAAGCAAAGCACATTCACCGGCAACCTCAAGTTGTACACTTCTTGTCATCCTGACATGCATGGAAGAGATTCTCATATCTTTGCCACTACAGATAAGCTCCTTCTGCATCATATCATAAGATGTTTTTCCAGTTTTTTTCTCCTCCTCGAATGTAGAACATGTCTAAACACAGGTCTTGTTGATCCTAACCAGATTTGTGTATTGTGCATAATATTCCTCTTCTGTTGATCGGTAAATATCAGTTAAAATTAATGATATATATATTCAAATGCCATCATAAGCTAAAAACGTACCGTTGACATTAAACTAACATGCTCAAATACATAACAAATTTAGTTTTGACCGGAATACTTGCATTATTATTAGAGTATTTTTTTCAATTCTTAAGTTTAACTGTCGCACATATACTTGTTAGGTATGTATGTCCAAATGTTAAATTTTTTTGATTTATGTAGAAATTGTTTTCATATGTACAATGTACATGGTGCTATAATATGACTATGTTTCTAGTTGCAATTCTCAAAGGCATTCATGTGCAATATTTTTAGACGGTTTTTGCAAAACCGTACATGCATTTTGTTATTTTGCAGTATATGCTCCGAATGCTTAACACTATGAATGCATACTAAGTTTTGTTTCCTTTTCAGCAATACTCCAACATGTTACTCAGGACTATTGCAATAGTTCTTTGTTTGTGCTACTGGAGCACTTCTGTTGATGGAATTAGGTACAAAGAGCAGAAGCCTTTCAAGAAGCCACCGCATCTCCATGCAAAATTTGCATACGTGACATGGACGAAAGAAAAGGGTTATGACATTAAAGTAAGCAAGAAAGTTATAATAAAGTGTAGTAATACAATAATTAAAATGCTGGTTATGTGATATGAAAAAGCATTACAATATCTTAATTGGTGCAATATTATCAAATACTGATACAGGAATTTTACGTATGCTATTTTCAACTTGCAGATTTTTGCATCGCACTTGGCCGCTCCAAATAAACTTGACTGGGTTGCTAAAGCTAGATATCAAAACCTAGTCAATAAAACAGGGTAAGAAATTATTGTGCTTGCGTTGATAGTTTGGTAGTTCCTATAAAAAACTACTGTAATTATATTGTGTGAGTCATAACATAAAATCTATTGGTTACTACAGATGGGCGTTTGTAGAAGTGGAATCTAAAACAACATGGCCAGATGAAATGCAAGCATACGCTGCTGGTATGGCTGAAGGCTATTTAACAAAGGATCTGATTTACTATGGGTGGAAGAACATGCTTGAGGTAATGTTTTAGTTGGGTTTATACAATTTTTTTAATTTCCTGAGTGTTTGAAATCGACAAGTAATATTTCCAACATGAATTTTGTTTTTGTATAGAATTTTTGTGCTGATAAAGGAGAGAAAACATGTGAATATCTTGACAAGTATGTCTCTCAGAATATTGAGTGGACGTTAAAATCGGCTGCCACGTTGAAAACTCAAAATTCGTACTGGTATCAAGTCAGCCTTTTAATTGAGCAGTTGGATGGCTTATACTTTGGATATAAGAAAGCTGCCAATGGAACTGCCCACGCAGGAGTAACAAAGAAAGATTTGTTGTAGGTTTATCCAATGAAACGACAATAATTTTCTGTTCTTTAAATTTTTTTAATACTATGACATTCTATGACCCGATTTGTAACCATTCTTTTTTTAAAGGTGGCTAAACTTAATAGCTGATTTGGATGACCTATCAAGAGCTTTGGATCCTAATCCCAAAAAATCTGATGATATGACAGATAGAGAAGGACATTGCTCAGCCTTAATCAAGCTCATGAATAACAACAGAGACCTTTACTCTTCTCACGTTACATGGACAGGGTAAATGGAAGTAAATCTTAAAAGATGATGAGTTGCTTAAATGAAAAAAAGACAACATAAAATTAATACTTAATCGTTAATTTTTGCATATAGGTTCACAAGCATGCTCCGGATCATTAAGAGATACAACTTGGCTTATCGAGCATCATCAAGCAGTACGAATCCCGTTTCAGCCACTGAGATTGCATTTAGCTCATATCCAGGAATGCTTCATTCAATGGATGATTGGTATATTACTTCCTCTGGATTGATGATCACTGAGACAACCAACGAGAATTACAATGACGAACTTTGGAAGAAGCTGAAGCCAACCGATACGGTATTGAACATTTTTTAAATCTGTATATATTTATCCTTTTCATGTTATGGTAAAGTTTTACAAGCTAAATCTTTAACGGGATGCTTTACTTGCAGTTGTTTACCGGTCTTCGTGCTGTTGTTGCGACACGATTAGCCTCAGATGGAAAAAGCTGGACTACAATCTTTGCCCGTTACAACTCCGGAACTTACAATAATCAATGGATAATTGTGAATTACAATCTATTTGAGCCAACAAAACCCTTGAAGGATGATGTACTTTGGGTTCTAGAACAGCTTCCGGGTATGCATATGTTGAACTAACTTTTAATCAGAATTTGATACGATCGTTTCCCGTTTGTAATTATTGACAGTAGAGGCAATAGTATGCCTAATATTACTAAAAGATAATAGAAAGACAATTTGTGTGTTGTTTTTGGATGACAGGTATGACTGTAGCTAAAGATGTGTCGTCCGTACTGAGAGATCAAGGTTACTGGGCTTCTTACAACATTCCCTATTTTGATGAAGTCTTTCAAGCCAGCAAACATCAGTCAATGGTTGATAAATATGGAGATTTCTACTCATATAATAATAACCCACGTGCTAAGATCTTTGCCAGAGATCAGGATAAAGCCAGGGATGTTGACTCTATGATTGAGCTTATGCGCTACAATGACTTCCAAAATGATCCTCTATCCCGTTGTAATTGCACGCCTCCATACAGCGCTGAAAATGCAATCTCATCCCGCAATGACTTGAATCCTGCTAACGGAACTTTCCCTATCAAGCTACTTGGTATGATAATCTTTCATATTTAATTCAGAAATCTGGTTAGAGAACACAATTTATTTTAATGCTTTGTTTTTCACTTGTCCAGGACATCGACCAACTGGAGCGACTGATATGAAACTCACTTCCCTTGACCTGCTTTTGCTTCAGCAGTTTGTCGCCGTTGGAGGTCCAACTTATGATCCGTTGCCTCCATTCAGATGGTCTACATCGGATTTTAAAAATCTTCCTCATTACGGGCAACCAGACTTGTTTGCCTTTGAACCACTTATTCATCAGTGGAAATGGCTATAAAAAGTTAGCCCAAATGCTCAGTGAATTTTACATCGACAATCGTGAAATAACACAAAATCTATTGCATTTATTTCATCTGCTGCTGTTATTCTATCGACAACAAAATAAGTTTCCAAGATATACGCCTGTTTTAATTGCAAACGGGAAACGATCGTAT